>OZ023263.1:36214769-36387269 GCA_964006375.1 Tillus elongatus | reverse complement strand
ATCTCAGACGTAGACCACACAGGAGCGATAACAGTCAGTAGCGTGCTGATGATGAACCGGGACGGTTCGAAACTGCAGTCCACGCAAACCAATAAGAAATCACAAACGTACAGCAAACAAATTATATATATATATATATATATATATATATATATATATATATATATATATATATATATATATATATATATATATACACTCGTATTGATAAGGGCAATCACGACCAATTATTGGGGGATTCTACTTCAAGAAAGACACTTTGTATTAAAAGTATACATTTTGACCATATTTGAGTCATCTCCAGGATTACTCAAATTGTTTTAAAAAATTACAAAACAGCCTTAAAACATATTAGAAATTAACTTACAATACTGCGGCTACATTAGGAATACCAAAACTAGATTGAACGGAAAAAAGCTATTTGACTGTGGCCATCAATTTTTTATTCACAAAGTTAAAAATCATTACTAAACCTAGATGGCAACAATTATAAATACTCTCATGCATAAAAACAGCTAAAAACTAACCATAAAAGCACAGTGAGTGAAGTTTGGAACCTGTGATGGGCACTGATAAGTACAATTTGGAGGACCCAATTCATCACAATGAAGTTTTCAGACTTGACGAGTAGTGATGGGTCGTTATTTAACTGTCAGCTATTTTTAAACGGTTACCGAGGCGTAACGGTAACCACCAGTTAAGGATTTATAAAAATAACGGCTTAAAAAGTAACGCTTTTTACACTAAAAAAAAAATTTCGAAGTCGTGTCTGTTTCAGTTCTACTGCAACTAGTTCGGCTTCGATGAATAAACATCGGTTTTCATCGGCAACTGTTTATTTAATTATTTAACGAGATGAATAGCCTTGAGATGGGGAATGCTAAACACGTTATTTATACTGTGTGCTCGCTCTCGCTAACAGCTTTAGGAACGTAGGATTTTCGGTACAATAAAACGGTTTAATTTTAATTTTAACTTTAACCGGTTGTTGATGGGGATACGGCATACGGACACTACTACACAGAGTTATTCTGTTAAACTGAGAAGCTGTTATTTTTGAACAGTTGAGTTTCCCACTAGTATGTAAAGCCAAATATTTAAAATAAAAATGTTGGGTGAAAAAATGAATTTCTGTAAAAACGTGTTATTACTTTCACCATAGACAACGCAAAATAGGGTTAGTTCACGTGAAATTAAAGTACTTATTTATTTAAATTTATATACATTACCTAAGAAAACAGTTAACACATCATTTTTTAATATCTATATACATTTCAATATAAAAAATTAAATGAATATATATATATATATATATATATATATATATATATATATATATATATATATATATATATATATATATATATATATATATATATATATATACAGGGTGTTTCCAAATTGATGCGAAAAATTTTACAGGGTGATTCTTTGGCAAAAATAAGGGGTGTCTTTTTATTAAGTTTTTCTTGAAACCCCTTCTCCTCCAAGCTACAGCCCTTTGAAATTTTTGAAACTAATTTTACAACAACGAATATTAAAATAAGTAAATAAACAATTAATACTATATATCTTCCAATTTTTTTAAAACTCAAACTCAATTTTTTATACTGTTTCTTTACCGAAATTTCATTAGCTGCGTTATGTTATGGAGTTCTTAGAATCACTCCCTGTGTAGCAATAAAAGTTCTAACGTCTAACGTCCCAAGACGTGATAAATAATGATATTTATTGATTCTTGCTGTGGCATTGACATGTACGTAAAGACCCCTCATAAAATAAATTTGTTAGAAATGACTAGTTTATAATTCCTAAAACATCTAAGTAAATACTAATATAAGACTCCTTTCTGATTTCTAAAAGTTTCACTTCAGAGTGGCAAAAGATTTACGACACGCTTATTATAATTTCTTAACCCTTTGTTTCCTTTTCATATCGACAAAATTTGAGATTTTTACACTACGTGAAATAACGGGGTAAAAATACAATGCATTTATACCAGTGTGCTCGCTCTCGCTCACAGCTTTGGGAATGTAGGATACTATCGATCGACTATCCAGTTTAAAATAACTGAGGCCGTTATTTTCAACGGTTATTATTAAATAACGATCACGGCTTCAACTGTTAACAGAAAATAACTGTTTTTCCCATCACTATTGACGAGTGTTTCTCTGACAAAGTTAGGATCGGTAGAGGGATTAATGAACTATTTAATTTAATTAAACCCTCTGATGACGCGAGCTTTGTTAGCAAAATGAACGTCAGGTCTAAAACTGTATTGTAATGAATTGGGTTCTCCAAATTGTACTTATAAGAAAGCACTGTTACGAAAAGTTACTTAACGCACTTTCTGCGTGAAAACTTCTTGTTATTAAACTGTTTTTGTGTATTTATATAGGTACCCGTGCGCTTTGTAAACAGAGAGGGTGCGTTATGGTAGCGAATTTTCATCAAAAAATTGTTTTTCTGTAGTGTCATATAATAATGATAATAA
Organism: Tillus elongatus; assembly: GCA_964006375.1. NCBI lineage: Eukaryota > Metazoa > Arthropoda > Insecta > Coleoptera > Cleridae > Tillus > Tillus elongatus. Next base: position 36,384,775 of record OZ023263.1, on the reverse strand, counting down.
TAATAATAATAATAATAATAATAATAATAATAATAATAATAATAATAATAATAATAATAATAATAATAATAATAATAATAATAATAATAATAATAATAATAATAATAATAAATATAATAATAATAATAATAATAATAATAATAATAATAATAATATTTATTGATTACAATCATACAGCATGTCTATACAGATAAGTCTTCGACTTGTAAAGTATTTAAACATAATATTACTATACATATTCTTTACTACCTTTATCGTATTGCAAAACAATAAAAATCTCTGCTAAAGGCATACCTTGCAATTTCGTATAAACTCTACACATATAAAAAACAAATGTATTGTTGACTAGGCATAAAAAACATGCTTTATTATGTTTATCAAACAACACAAATGTTATCAATAAAAATTCCAATCAATTTTTTTTTTCAGGTGTATCAGTGGTATCCCTGGACAAAGCACTAGAAACAAATCATTTGACTGCCAGAGTTGGTGACAATGTGGAGATCAAATGTGACGTAACTGGTTCTCCAGTTCCTCCAATCGTCTGGCGAAGAAACCAGCTAGATTTGGCAACCCTAAATGAAGAGGACGTCAGAGTCTTTAGTGACGGCAGTCTCTATCTGACAAGGATACAGTTACAACATGCAGGAAATTATAGCTGTCATGCTCAAAGAAACAAAGATGTAGTACAAACACATATACTTACAGTTCATAGTGAGTAGAACAATTTGGATAATACAATAACGAAAATTAATATATATTTCGCATACAGGGTGGTCCAACAGTGGGTTCAAGTTCAATATCTTCTGTATTATGCAATAATTAAAAAAATTGGAACAAAAGTTGCAGGTACTAACGTTAGCTACAAACTAAAATTATGTTGGCATAAACAGGGTGTTGCATATGTTAGATACAACCAAAACTTCCCTTTTTTAAATAGTACACCCTGTTTAATTTTTTAATTCCTCTTGATTTGCCGATTCATCCAGTGTATAATTGTTGGAGCTTATAGAGTCGTTCAAAAGTTATGGCCAGTTTTCTAAACCATCAGAGGGACCTATTACGGTCTGTATCTTCATTACTATGTCAGCATGCAACACTCTATCGTGCCAAAAATCTGCAATGTGTTCTTCCTTTAACTTCAATCAATACAGAAAACAGTATACAATGTGAGTAAAAACACTAGAGTCAAGTTTTCTCGAGAGATTAAAATGGAATACCTGTATATTATAGTCAATTTCGATACATCAACAAATATTCTTTTAGGTTCATGAAGTATTGCCTATACCTAAAACCAGTATTTGCTGAGATATTGGGTGTTTTTTAAGAAAAAAGGTACATTTATTATTTATACACAGGAACGAATAAGGTATTATATCGTAACTGTGCAAAATAAAGAATGTATTGACTTACTTGTCAAACATTAACTTAAACTATCGAGTAGTTATTTTCTCGTATTTGTACAGGGCCTTCATTATTTCCCGAGTCCCACGTGACCGCTTAAGTTAGGCAACCCGGCATACACGGTTGTGCAACCTGAATAAGTGAAATCCCTAAGTTGCCAGTGTCGTCTCATATTTACTTTGGGGTTTTATAAAAAATATAAAAATTATAATAAGTTGAAACAGTAAATGTCTTAAATGTATTTATTATTTAGAATTTTTAACAGCAAGTCTGTTCATGTATGGTTTACTGTTACTGATTGTTAAAAAAGTAGATTAAAAACATTATAAAATATTACTTTTATTTTGTATAGATATCAAAATAAAACCAACAAAACTAGCATTACAAAAAACCTTTTACCTAGTGTTCAGTAAATAAAATAAGTTTTTAAAAAATTTTCTTATCTTATAAAAAGGGTACAAAATGACCACCCTCGTATTGTAAACATAAATTTACCCTACGTTTCATGCACTCAAAAACATTTTCCAATTCATTTGGAAACTTTATAGGGATGCATATGCAAGACCTTGGTTAGTGCTTTGTGACAAGAGCCAATCGACAGACCTATAACAAAAATTACAATAATTAGAAAAACAATTATAGCATAAAATAACTTAATAACACCCGTAATTGATGGAATACTTTTGTGAAACGTAGTTAAGTACAGAAGCTAAAACGAATTAGATTATAAAATTTTACATACATTTTTATTAAACTTGAAATTTTGTAATGTACGTAAACAAATTGAGGCCCGATTATTTAAACTTCTAATTTACGGTTTTAGGAATGTGTATTGTGTAACATGTAAGAAATATGTGCCTGTTTGAGCAAATAACCGACGCACAGATTTGGTAGGGCTTCGTTCCATGCGATTTCGAATATCGTCAACAACATTCTCTGTTAGAATAGTTGGGTTGCCTGTGGATTTGCCTTTGCAAATACAGTGCTTTTCCTCATATCGTTTAATAGAGACCAATCTGTGGTTTCTAAAAATATCGTATGGAATGTTATCCTCGGGAAAAGCTTCAGAATATTGCTCGATGCATGATTGTATCAAATAAGACTAACTTCCATTTGGATTTCGTGTACCACTGCGAAAATGGGCCATTAAAATAAAGGCATCCTGCTCCGGTGTGAAAGGCATCTTTACAATCAAGTCTACAAAAATGGAACAAATAAATGAACATAACCTTAACATATTTCCAAGGTAGAAAAGAACAGAACAAGGCTATACTCCAGACTGATTTTTTATTAGGTAAAAGCCTGGGCTTTTACCTAATAAAAATTCAGTCTGGAGTATAGCCTTGTTCTGTTATTTTCTACCTTGGAAATATGTCTAACCCAGACGTTGTGACGTTCAGAAATTATAACCTTAACATACCTACACTTTTAACATCCGTAAAAACGCAATCAAAAAGCTAAGTTTTGATAAAAACTGTTTATTTTTATTGTCCAACAGATAGAAAATTATTTAAAGAAGGTAAACACTGGTCGAACTTGGAAAATGCACAATATACATACAAAATAACCGGTCAAAAGGGAAATGAGCCGCAATGGACTGAAGTGTCAATTGTCAATTTAGTAACTTTAAGGTCGCTAGTCTAGTGTTTTTTTTTTGGTTACTTTTTGACTGCCAACTCATAAAATCATATTCCACTAAGAGAGAGACAGAATCTGGTCACGTGGGACTCGGGAATTAATGAAGACCCTGTATTATAACCAGACGCTAAAATGAATTTCTGTCGACAAGAAATGATTGGTATGATTTATGTTAGGAGCAAGTAACAAAAACTATTTACTCTCGACAAAAATATATCATGAGAAATATCCCAATAAAAGACAACCACACAGAAGAGCTTTTGAAAGGCTGATGCGACGTTTTGATGAAATGGGGAACACAGGATATAAAGAGACTGAGAGAACCAAGCCTGTTTTGAACGAAGGGAAAGAGTTGATAGTAAATTTGGATGTGATAGAAGAGCCTCATATCAGCTCAAGAAAAATATCATCATATCAGTAAGACCTTACGAATTTTACGTAAAAACAAATTTCACCCATACCATATTCAACTACTCCAAGAACTGTGCAATGATGATCATCAAAGGCAACTACCATTTTGTCACTGGGCACAACAACAAATTCAAAAAGATGCAAGATTCTTCAACTTTATGTTGTTCACTGATGAAGCAACATTTCATAAGAACGGACATGTAAAGAGACATAACTTTCACTACTATTTTACTGAAAACCCTCACTTTACTCACACGACTAGCCAAAATATGTGGTCTCTTAATGTCTGGGGTGGAATAATTGGAAATGTTGTCATCGGTCCGCATTTCACTGCACAGCGATATCTTTAGTTTCTAAGAGAAGGCCTTGGACCATTATTAGACCAACTGCTAGCCAACATTCATGCTTTTCTTACCCAACATTTTCCAGAACGCTGAATTGGGAGAGGAGTGCCGAATGCACGGCCGCCTAGATCACCTGATATAACAAAAATGGACTTCTTTTTATGGGGTTATGTAAAAAAAAATTGTATATCAGACAGAACCGTCGTCAAAAGAAGATATGAAGGCAAAAATCCGTGGTGTATTTGATAATGTTAATTTAAGTGTATTACGAGACGCTAACTATTCTTTTCAAACTTGCTTAAACTTATGTGCTGAGCAAAATGATGGTCATTTTGAACACTTAATTAACCAGTTTTTACCGTTTTTTTGTAATGTTGATGTTATATCATTGTCATCACAATTTTCCGTTATTTGATATATTTTAAATTCAGCTTTAAGTTTTATTTCAATATCACTAAATCAAATCGCTTTTAATTTATATTTGTTAAATTTTTCCATTAAAATTTTCTTTTCTAGTTATTATTTTGATTTGAGGAATATTTTTTCTCCATAATTTTGTATATTGGTAACAATACATTCTTTAAGGAACATGTCACAGTTGAAACAAGCCGATATTTTCAAGTTTTCTGAAATAATAAAACGAGTGCGAAATAAGTACTCGGTTTTCAGAAGTAGTGACCGTAAATCTTAATATAATCCTTCATATGCCCCAACAGACGACTAATAATAAAACCGAGAGGAGTCTAGAAAGATAACTGTGCAGGTGTATCAAAAATAATATACTAATTCGTTCCTGTGTATAAATGTACATTATTTTCCTAAAAAACACCAGATATCTCAGTAAATACTGGTTTTAGCTATAGTGAATGCTATATAAAACTGAAAGAATATTTATTGGTGTATCGAAATTGATTATAATATACAGGCTGTTCCATATGAATTTCTCGAGCAAACTCGACCCCAGTGTTTTTACTCAGTCTGTGTACTGATTTCAAGGAATTCTCTCTGTATTGATTGAACTTGAAAGAAGAACACTTTTTCAGATTTTTGGCACGATAAAGTGTTGCATGCTGACATATTAATGAAGAGACAGACCATCAAATATGCCTCTGATGTTTTAGAAAAGTTGCCATAACTTTTGAACGACTCAATATAGACGTCAACAGCTATACACCGGATGAATGGGCAAAACAAAAGTAATTCAAAAATGAAACAATATACAGGGTGTACCATTTAAAAAAAATGAAGTTTGGGTTGTATATAACTTATGTAATCCTCTGTATATGCAAAAATATATTCAGTTTATAGCTAAGGTTAGTACCTACAAGTTTTGTTCCAAATTTGTTTTATTATTGAATAGTATAAGAAATAATTAAATTGAACGCACTGTTGGACCACCCTGTATATTTAAATTTTGCATAATGACTTAGATGTATTTTGTGTTTACTTGTTGTCTCGAATTGAGTGATCCTCGTATTATTTAAAAATGCTATATTGTTTTGTGAACTCTATGCAACGCACTTGTGCTGATTAATATTACTACAATTTTCACACATGGCCGTATTGTCCAGTTAAATTGTGTTTTTACCAGGAAAGTTGTGGGGTATTTTCAATGTCTTCCATCCATTTTTCCATCCTACAGTTTATTCATCCATCTGATGACGCCAACTTTTTAGCTAAACCATTGTCAGATCGAAAAACCGTATTGTGATGATTTGGGTTCTCCAAATTGTACTTATCAGTGCTCATCACAGGTTTCAATCTTCACTCATTCCTGCATGATCTTTTAAGTGCTGAATCTGAGTCTAAAGTTTGCTAATAAAATCTTAAGACGCAACATTGCAAAAAATGCAAAAAAAAAATTATAATCTCATTTTTTGGCGTTTTGTTACTTATAGCTCGAAAACTATCAACTTGCTTTTCATTGAAAATGAAAATAGATAAATGTTTCTACAATTTTTGCTGTTTAGGTTTTTTCTTGGACAAACCGTTCGGGCTCAAGCGCCAGTTGAAAATTGACCTATTTCGGATATCTCCGGAAACCCCAATGTTTCCAGTCCAAAACCTTATTCATTATTAAGAGGCTGTCATTTATAAATTTCTCCCAGTTCTCTGAAGATACCTTATTCAGATCGCATAAACCCATTTACTTTATAGGTGTGTTCTCCCTGTAATTAGTACACCGTACTAATGAGCTCTAATTAGAGCGAGACCGGTCTGCGGTTCTAATTATGGTAAGAATACATATAGCCTTAGATATGTGTGTGTGTGTGTTAGTCTAGGGATGGCCTCGGAAGCAAAGTCCATTAGCCACAAACTGTTGTACGAGACCGAGACGCCTTACATGTATTGTCGCTATATTAGAGAAGAAATGGATCAGGGCTGACAATTTACCAATTTGTTAGTTGGTTATACACAGTCTCTATTTTATAACATTTTGTGTTATTTGGAGCTGTCAAGACAACATACTACCTGGTTCCGCACCAAGATGGCGACCCTGTTGTACAACTCACAAAAAATCGGAAATAGCTTTGAAGTGAAAAAAACATAAATTAATAATTTTTGTATCAGTGTAGCTTGTCCCGTAAGTTTTGTTTGTATGAAGTCTAACAAGAAGTGATTTAGATACACATTTTCGTTTTCTACCTAAAATTGGCTCATGGCTAGTTTACAGGCTATAAAAAAATTGGCGATGTCTGCGGGTTGTCCGGCAAGTTAAGTAAAATTCATGGAATTGATTTGACATACTTGCGTAGTTTTCTTGTAAATTGTTTTCATCGACGGGTATTTCACATAACCTGTCTTAATCTATATTCTGAGTTTAATAAATCTTGTAGATCGTCGGCTGAATCAGACATATAAGTACACACAATAGAAATTTTAAAGATATGAGGGAGATAGTAAACAACTTACTGTATTGTCCCTGTTATTAGCTACATTGGATTCTTGCTTGGCTGTTTCTCAGCTGCTATGTGTCGGAAAACAACGAAGCAATCTGCTTCTGGTTATTCAGCAGAATACTTACGACTACGCCAGTTAACTTTCTTGGTAACACACTTAACTTTTTAAAAACTCATTTATTTTTTACTTGAAAATGCAACTTAGTTTGGCATTAATATAAAAATGTGTCAACATAAATGTGACAAAAATAGTATCGTAACGTTGTTGACCAATATATGATGAACAAGAAAATGAGCGCTGGCACAACTGTGCTTAGGCTCTTTATAGTTTTTGTTCAGGCGTCATCTATTGTTGTCTATAAGGTGCATGTGTTTTTCTCTTGATTCAGTTTCCTATTTGTTCATTCATAGTTACCTAGGATTCAGCCTTCTACTATTTATTCATCAATTACTTGGTATATATGTCGTTTGTTTATTATACTTCAAAGTCGCAACAGTGGTCCATTATGTCCATCTCATGTGTGATGATGCTGTTAAACTGCGAAACATGTTACAAAGAAGAAAACAAACCTTTGTAAAGCCAGAGATATGGTCTCTACATATTTATGTAGTATGGAACAGTTTCACCAATTAAGAAGCACAAAAGTAATGTATTACCATATTAGTGAATTTTCTTAAAAAAAATTCACTAATAGAGGAGATCCTGACTTTATATATATATATATATATATATATATATATATATATATATATATATATATATATATATATATATATATATATATATATATATATATATATATATATATATATATATATATATATATATATATATATATGTATCACATCGATAACTCAAAAAATAATGGGCCGATTTTTATTAAATTTGGTGAGCACCTTTGTTTTGCAAATTGCTTGGATAAGTTCGTTAGCCAGGAAAATCAGCTCAGGTTTTCCCGAAAAATTTTGTGTTTTCTTTAGAAAAAAAATTATATCTCCCGAATCAACACAGTAAGTGCAACCAAATTTGCTACGCAGGTTTATATCATTATATGTAAGTTACCTACCAAAACTGTAAGCTCTGTGTGTCAAAAGACAAAAAAGTTATAGGCATTTAAATAAAAATTAATTGGGGTTTTCATCAAAATATCAAAGTTGCGATGTAAAACGTCAAAATTGGCAACATTTAGGCAAAGAACTTGAACCTAATACGGACTATGGAAAGAAAATGTCTCAAGAAGAATGTTTTACAAACCCTGAAGCCTTAGTTTCAACCGTCATTGTCCTTCATTTTACTAAAATATTTCCAGAAGATTCATTTCAAATAGACCCTTTCTCTGATGCTTGGCAGTAGCCTTAGCTATAGAGTTTATCGTTTAATGGTATATAATTTTTGTCGGATTTTCGTAAAAAATCAATAAAGCCTAGAATATCCGTTATTATACAAGATATGAAAAAAAAATTGTATACATTAATTATAGGGTGTCTTGAGCTACATCTTAAAAAATTATTTCCAGAATCACAGGATGGCCAATAAGTCATTGGTGATAAAAATTATCTTATCTCAACACGTCTTATGTTATTGCATTTTTTAATTTCCATCGAAATATAATGTATGTTTGTAAGAAAATAAATTCTGAACGCAAGTGCGTTAAGGTAGCGGATTTTGATCAAATGCTTCACATTTGAATAGCTCAATTTGCTATTAACCTATAAGGTTGACCAAGAAACGAGTTTTTTTCGGGAACACTTTAAGTTTACTTTCGGAAATTTTTGTACATTTTCACACAATACAGTTATTTTAATCAAACATGGCACATTGTTTTTAATATATAGGTTATACTGGTAACCAAATTTGATGCCTGCTTTCTTAAAAAAACACACACATATTTGCTATTAAAAACATTTTACTATATAAGTTATACTGGTAACCAAATTTGATGCCTGCTTTCTTTAAAAAACACACACATATTTGCTATTAAAAGCATTTTTATGAAAATTCACTACCATGACGCATTTGCTGCGTCCAGGCTTTTAATGTTATCTTATTCACTATATCTAATTCTCGTTTGCCCACTGAATTTGTTATTTCTTTTTAAATTACAGCTGTACCAGAAGTTCACGTGACACCAAGAATACAATCAAAAAGACCTGGAGAAGATGCAACAATGCTTTGCCATGTAGCAGGAGAACCATTCCCAAAGGTAAAAGTTATATATACAGGTATTTTCCATACATACACAGAGCAGGGGCATGTAGGGAAACCCAAAATTCTATGATTTAACGCAACTTACCGCTATACTAAGTTGCACCCCTGAGCAGTTATAGGCCTTCAAATTGAGGTTTGTAATTTCGAAAAAAAATCAATATCTGAGTTATTTGTAAACTTAGAAGAACTAAATTTGGCACACGTTTTGAGTGTACCAAGTGCAATTATCGACAGTAATAATAATTCAATTGAGGCATTTTAAAGGGTTGATAACGGATGAATCACCCTTAAAATGTGACAGGATTTTTTAACCTATTGGCGGATTTAAAAAATTATTATTTCATTTTATGGGTAATTTAATTCTAAAACTTTTATTACTCTTATTAATTTTCAAAAAACTTTGTTGTTTTCAACAAAATGCCGAATAACTAAATACACGTATTAGAGCTGTTCTTTAAAATCATCGGAAATTCAAACGTTGGCTATGAAATTTAACATCAAACTTGACAATCAGCTAAAATGTTGTAATAAGAATAATTTAATAGAAAAAGAAACAACTTAAACAATAGAAATAACATAACAGTTGCACCGATAAATTACAGAAATTGTTCAAAATGATTACCGCTCTCTCTCAGGCATAAATTTATTCGTCGAAAATTGAAGTCTACTCTATCCAACAACTGTTGATTGTTTCTAATGAGTGTGCATTTATGTGTAATGCGATTCCACAATTCGACTCGAAACTCAATTGGCGAGGAATACACAAATTCTTTTAACATTCCCCAAAGAAAGAAGTCACATTTGTTGAAGTCTGGCGATCGTGGAGACCAAACTTGTGAGCAATTATTCCCTATTCCAATCCATTTATTTGAATACTGATGGTTTAAGTAGTATCTAGCAGCAGTACTGAAATGAGGTGGTATTCCATCATGCATGAACAAATGTTCCAGTCTAAGTTGTAGAGGCACCTCGTCGAGTAGATCCGGGAGATTGTTTTGGTGAAATTCTAAATAAGTTTCGACATTTAATCGATTCGGCAAAATAACTGAACCAATTAAAGACCGATCAATAATACCGATCCAAACAGTTATTTTAAACACGCGTTGGAAATGTCGAGGAGTTACTGAATGAGGGTTTACATCAGAATATTCATGATGGTTATGTAAATCTGTAATATCTCTGCGTGTGAAACAAGCTTCGTCAGTAAAAATAATTTTCTATGGAAATTTATTTCTTGGTGCAAAATAAACTGACAGAAATTCACTCGTTTAACCAAATCTTCCGGTAACGATCGTTGCACTTTTTGGATATGATATGAGTGCAGTAGATTACGTCTTAGTACTCGGTGAACAGAAGTTTGCGATGTACCAGTTTGTCGAGATAGATTTCTAGTACAGTGGGTCATCTTCAATTGTATTCAAAATAAGTCATTTGTCTTGTGTCCTGGTTCCAGTAGCACGTCCACGAGTGTTACTGAAAAACTTGCCTATTTCTCGAACCCGCCTTTCAACTATGGCAAATGTTTCTCTATGAGGAACTACACGATTAGGAAATCTTCTCCGGTATTCTTCAACACTTCTTCTGTAGTTTCCTTCACATAAACCTAACACTAATAGCATGTCAACTTCGCTAAATGAAAACTTCCGGGCCATTTTCACAACACTCAGCAAAAATAACTCAGATTAAATGCCTTATTTTCCTGATTGTCAAGTCTGACGTTAAGTTGCGTTTGAATTTCCGATTATTTTAAATAACACAGCTCTAATACGTGTATTTAGTTATTCGGAATTTTGTTGAAAACGACAAAGTTTTTTGAAAATTAATGATAGTAATAAAAGTTTCAGAATTAAATTCCCCATAAAATGAAATAATAATTTTTTAAATCCGCCAATAGGTGAAAAATTCTGTCGCATTTTAAGGGCGAATCATCCCTTATCAACCCTTTAAAATGCTTCAATTGAATTCTTATTACTGTCGATTATTGGTCTTGGTATACTCAAAACTTGTATCAAATTTAGTTTTTCTAAGTTCAAGCATAACTGAAATATTGTTGTTTTTTTTCGAAATTAGAAACCCCACTTTGAAGGCCTATAACTTCTCAGGGGTGCAACTTAGGATAAAAGTAAGTTACGTTAAATCACAATATTTTGGGTTCCCCTACATCCCCCTGTTCTATGTCGGTCCTTATGCGAATCACCCTCTGTATATATATATATATATATATATATATATATATATATATATATATATATATATATATATATATATATATATATATATATATATATATATATATATATATATATATATATATATATACAGGGTTTCTCACCGCAGATGTTCGTTAGAAGTTATCGTGGTTAGAAATAACTTAGAATTCTGAATTTTTTAACTCCTGGGTTATTCAAAATTCTCTTTCATTTTAAAATATTTTCAAGATCATACCACTTCCGGTTATTCCGGAAGTCGCCAATAACTTTCTTATTTTAAATAGAACACCCGGTATATTATTCCATTTTTGGATTACTGAGAAAATTTCATGATGGATTTTATCAGGTTGCCCTATACTTATTTTCAACTGTTTCTTAGATATCTTGATTCTTTTGATAATTTTGAAAGATGTAGCCTTATTTTCAACACTGTGCCTTTCACCCATTTTCGACTATTTGTAAACGCTTATGGGGTAGACGAAAGCACAAGAATTACACTTTCGAAATCCACGCTCACAATTGATGTATCGCATACAGGGTGTCCCGAATTCTATGACCAATTACATAATTTTCAAAGTTGAAAAACTTTGTTATTTCAAATATAACACCCTATTTATTACTAGATGGTCGGATGCAGAATTTGATTCTGAATCGATTCGCTATAAGGTTCCCTATACCTATTTCCAGCGGTTATCTTGTGAATCCATATTTTTTATTTTAATGTGATTTTTGGCAGAAACCGAAACATCGCTTGCTTTTCTAATGAGCCTTGATTTTGACAGGATTTGAAACAATGCTGATTTTATGTCAAAGTAGTATCATCTCACAAAGTACAGTTTATAATGGAGAATATTGAAGAATATTCCAATAATGATATGTTAGATTTGTTTTATACACATGGTGAATGTGGACGAATTGTCAGAAGAACATGCAGATTATTTAACGAACGATATCCGGACCTACCAACAATTACTCCCGGGAAATTCGCAAGAATCGAAGCTCGATTTATGGAAACTGGCAGTGTAAGGGCAACTCGACATCACCTAAAGCCCGTAATAGATAATGAAGATAACGAGTTGAATGTATTGGCTTATCTTCAAGCTTATCCACGTAGTTCAACTTCAGGAGCAGCGCTAGAGTTGGGTATTTCAAGAGCATCAATCCACAGAATATTAAGAAAACATAAAATGCATCCTTTTTCTGAAATAACTGTGCACGGATTACGTCCTGGTGATGAGGCAAGACGAGTCGACTTTTGTGAGTTCATGTGCAAAAAAAATGACCGAAGATCCGAGATTTCTTTATAAGATTATGTGGACTGATGAATTCAAATTCAGCAGGCAAGGAATTATAACTCGCCGGAATAATCACTACTGGGCACAAAAAAATCCACATGTCATAAGGGAACAAAATCACCAGGACCGCTTTAGTTTTAATGTTTTTTGTTTACTTATGGACAATAGAGTGACATATCAAGTGTATGATGAAAATTTGAATGGGGCTAGATATCTGAAGATACTCGGAGGGTTTGTTAGTGATTTCTTAAATGCTCTACCTCCACGTGACAGAGCAAACAGGTTGTATCAGCTGGATGGTGCTCCAGTACATTCCACTCCAGATGTACACCATCAGTTGACCTTGATGTTCGAGGATCGGTGGATTGGCCCACAGGGACCCTGGAACTGGCCACCCAGATCACCCGATTTAACGCCCTTGGACTTTTACCTGTGAGGCCGTATAAAATAACTAGTGTACTCTAGTCCTGTACAAACTAGAGATGAATGATTGAATCGTGTTCACGATGCGTTTACTAATCTAAGTCCACACGAACTTCGGAGGTCTGTTTCGCGAGGAGTATATGACAGAGTTATGCAGTGTATGAACCTAAATGGCGGTCATATATCACAATTATTGTAATTTTACATTTATTTACAATTTCTTGTCATTATGTTCCAATTGTTTCATGTTTTTTATTTGTCATAACGTTTAAAATTTTGTTAAGTTTCTGTTTTTGTTTTCACGTTCCAATGAAAGTTAATTTCTGCCGTTTGCGTCATGTTCATTTAGTTTTGGAAAGCTAACGATGTTTCGGTTTCTGCCAAAAATCATATTTAAATAAAAAATATGGATTCACAAGATAACCGCTGGAAATAGGTATAGGCAACCTTATAGCAAATCCATTGAGAATCAAATTCTGCATCCGACCATCCAATAATATACAGGGTGTTATATTTGAAATAACAAACTTTTTCAACTTTGAAAATGATGTAATTGGTCATAGAATTTGGGACATCCTGTATGCGACACATCAATTGTGAGCATGGATTTCGAAAGTATAATTCTTTTGCTTCCGTCTACCCCAGAAGCGTTTACAAATAGTCGAAAATGAGTGAAAGGCACAGTGTTGAAAATAAGGCTACATCTTTCAAAATTATCAAAAGAATCAAGATATCTAAGAAACAGTTGAAAATAAGTATAGGGAAACCTGATGAAACCCATCATGAAATTTTCTCAGCAATCCAAAAATGGAATAATATAGCGGGTGTTCTATTTAAAATAAGAAAGTTAATGGCGACTTCCGGAATAACCGGAAGTGGTATGATCTTGAAAATATTTTAAAATGAAAGAGAATTTTGAATAACCCAGGAGTTCAAAAATTCAGAATTCTAAGTTATTTCTAACCACGAAAACTTCTAACGAACGACTGCGGTGAAAAACCCTGTGTATATATATATATATATATATATATATATATATATATATATATATATATATATATATATATATATATATATATATATATATATATTAATATACATACATATTATCAGATTGTCAGCGTGTCATCATGTATCTAAAAAGAAACGGAATCATCCAATGCCATGAAAACTTTGGAATTAAAATTCTCGGCTGCGACATTGAATAATTACTTCAGGAAAGTAACAATATCTCAGATATTATGATATTCAGGTACCTATAGGACATAGTTAATAGAAGTTTAAGAGCTATGTATGTAGACCGCTTTGGAATAGAAATATATAGGGTGTTCCATTTGAAAAAATCAAATTATACCCGCTTGTATTTCCATATTTTGTCAGGCTATCAATGCACACCTGTATAAAAAATAGGTTTTCATTCCAATGATTTTGCAAGACATAGTTACCAGCAGTCTGTTGTCCAAAATCATATTTTCTAGATTTACACTTACATTTTGAAAATCGCTAATAATTCAAAAACTAAAAGCCTGGACGCAGCAAGTGCGTTATGGTAGTGAATTTTCATAAAAATGTTTTTAATAGTAAATATGCCGTTTTTAATGAAAGCTGGCATCAACTTTGGTTACCAGTATAACCTATATAGTAGAAACAATGTACCATATTTCATAAAAATAATTTTACTATTTAAAAATGTAAAAAAAAAAATTCGAATATAAACTAAAAATGTTCCCGAAAAAAATGACTCCTAGCCAACGAACCTTAAGTTAATAGCAAATTGAGCTACTGAAACTTGAAACATAATGAAAACTCGCTACCATAACGCAATCACTGCGTCCTGAGTTTCTATTCTTACAAACATGCATTATATTTCGATGGAAAGTGCAAATAAAAACAAATATGTGTGTTTTTTTAAGAAAGCAGGCATCAGATTTGGTTACCAGTATAGACTATATAGTAAAAACAATGTGCCATGTTTCATCAAAATAACTTTATTGTGTGAAAATGTGCAAAAATTTCCAAAAGTAAACTTAAAGTGTTCCCGAAAAAACACGTTTCTTGGTCAACCTTATAGGTTAATAGCAAATTGAGCTATTCAAATATGAAACATTTGATCAAAATTCGCTACCGTAACGCACTTACTGCGTCCAGAATTTCTTTTCTTACAAACATGCATTATATTTCGATGGAAAATGCAAAAATGCAATAACTTAAGGCGTGTTTGATTAAAAAAAATGAAATTTGTATCACCAACGACTTATGGGCCATCCTGTGATTGTAGAAATATTATTTTAAGATGTAGCTCAAGACACCCTATAATTAATATATACAAATTTTTTTCATATCTTATATAATAACGGATATATTGAGCTTTATTGATTTTTTACGAAAATTCGACAAAAATTATATACCATTAAACGATACACTCTATAGCTAAGGCTACTGCCAAGCATCAGAGAGAGGGTCTATTTGAAATGAATTTTCTGCAAATATTTTAGTAAAATGAAGGACAATGACGATTGAAACTAAGACTTTAGGGTTTGTAAAACATCCTTCTTGAGACATTTGATTTCTATAGCCCGTATTAGATTCAAGTTATTTGCCTAAATGTTGCCAATTTTGACATTTTAAATCGCCACTTGACGTTTTGAGGAAAACCCCAATTTATTTTTCTTTAAATGCCTATAACTTTTTTGTCTTTTGACCTACATAGCTAAATTTTGGTGAGTAACTTACCTATAACGATGTAAACATGCGTACCAAATTTGGTTGCCCTTACTTTGTTAATTCCGGAGATATAATTTTTTTTTGAAAGAAAACACAAAATTTTCCGGGAAAACCTGGGCAGATTTTCCTGGCTAACGAACTGATCCAAGCCATTTGCAAAAGGAATTTTTTCACCAAATTTAATCAAAATCGGCCCATTATTTTTTGAGTTATCGGTGTGATACATATATATATATATATATATATATATATATATATATATATATATATATATATATATATATATATATATATATATATAAATATATATATATATATATATATATATATATATATATATATATATAAACATATAAAAATTGAAACTGACCCCGGACATGTTTTCTGGGGGGGCTAATTAGCGCTCATTTGAAGAAATTTTTTCAAAATTCAAAAGTCGGGATCTCCTCATTAGTGAATTTTTTTAAGAAAATTCACTAATAACGCTGGGTGTAGACAGTGCTACATAAAATACATGACAAAGTGGAGCGCCATTCTGAAAATATAAAAATGTACAGGATGTTTTACTTAAAATAATAAACTTGGTGGCGACTTCCGGTATGATCGGAAATACTAAGAGTCGTGCGACTGTTTCAATCTGAATGAAAATATCCTATAATGTCCGCATAAAAATTTTCAGCTCTCAAATCGGATGAGAGGGTCATAACCTTCTAATGAGCGCTTCTCAGCAATCATCCTGTATACAACTTTAATTTAAACCAGCACACTCATACGTAATATGATATGTAGCATATAAAGGATATTATTGTGAACTTAAATTTCCAGGTTGAATGGTTGAAAAATGATGAATCACTTAGGATGGATAACCCAAGAAAATATCAGATGGTGGGAAATGGAACTGCCTTGAAAATTAGAAATATTGCCTTCGCAGATACCGGAGCATACATGTGTCAAGCCACTAGCATAGGTAAATATTTCTCATCTCATTCTTTACCTGCACCGTAATATAACTGTCTTCCTTCCACTTTTTCCTAAATTCCAACCCTCTTTATTGCATTTTCCATCCAAACACGTCCCAGGGTGTTTACTGTAATATTCAAAAGCCGAATTGCTTGAAATAACACTCTTCACCAGCAATTTAAACAGAATCGTTTATTTTTACTTAAAATGCTTTAAATTGTAATTTTGTTTTGTGAGTGGGTAAGATTTTACTGCACGGTAAACATGAATATGTAAACGGAGATATTTTATAAAGGAGTAACAGCACAAAGAACACTTATTCATTAAATAAACTAGGCGCCAAGTGAAGTGGAATATGCATTGATTGTTGGTGCCCTTACTTGGTGAAACTGGTCCATAGTCCACACTAGCGGCCCGTGCCTTAATGCATTGGGGGTGCGCAAGAAAAAAAAGTTCGGAACGCAGCAAGTGCGTTATGGTAGTGAATTTTTATTAAATGCTTCAAATTTGAATAACTCAAGTTTCTACAAACTTAGAAAGTTGAGTTTTGGTGTGTAGTAAGGTCTTACCCAGGGCAAAATACTCACCAAATTTCATTAAAATAACATTTTTTTCAAAAGAAAACTCAATTGTTAAATAACTCAATTTTCTAAAAATGTATAAAGTTGAATTTTAGTGTGTAGTAAGGTTTTTTACAAGGCAACATATCCACCAAATTTCATTAAAATAGCTTTGTAATTTTCGGAGAAAAAGATTTTTTTCAAACAAAACTCAAAATTTTCCCGAAAAACCTTATCCAATTTTCTGACTAACAAACTCATTCAAGGCAGTAATAAAAGAAAGGCACTTGCCGAGTTTCATCGAAATCTGTTGCTTATTTTTTGAGTTATCGGTTGAATATATATATATATATATATATATATATATATATATATATATATATATATATATATATATATATATATATATATATATATATATATAAACATATAAAAATTAAAACTTACCCCGGATATGGGTTCTAGGAGTCCAAGTTCGCGCTCATTGGAAAAAAGAATTGTAAAGTCTCTCCATCGATACCTCTCTATTAGTGATTTTTTTAAAATAAAAATTCACTAAAAATGAAGGGCTCGCCTCTTTTTTCCCCGAAAATGTATTATAAAAAAATCTACATACTCAACTAACTGAACTTAATAATTATTAACTACTTACCAAGTTTTCCTCTAGTTAGTTATAGATTATAGTAGTTAAAAAGTCCTTTCCTTTGATAATTACTAGCACAAATCACAATTCTGTCCACACTCAGCATTCACTTTAGTTTATAAGTTATAACATAACTTTAAATCTGGTGTAGTTCGTCCTAAACTTTTAATCTTTACCTTAGAATTTAAGTCTAACTGTGAAAAGTTAACCTTTAAAATATTATCCACTGAATTAATATCACAATTATTTTGTCCACTTATTAAGCAACCCGAAGTAGTAGCCATAATAATAATAATAATAATAATTGTCTCGTTAGAACATGTAAACAACAACGAAATGATATAATTAAAATTAATCCGACGCGAAGCACAACACGAAAATTACTACACACGCTCTGCGAAAAGTGCACTGCAAACTGCAAGTGTGGAATTTTAAAGCGCACAACCAGATTGTTTATTCCGTCGTTTTGACGAAGATAGTCGATCATTTCGCATTGAAGTATCGCATTTCCTTAGAGCGCCGAAAAATACACAGCGCCGCGCGACTGATGTATATGGATGTATATAACCTCTGCAACCATTAACACTATACTTCTTCTGATTCTGTATTAATGGCTGCCGACTCTGCGATCCTCGATCTACTAATTTTGTTTGTTGAATGCAGGAGGTAAAAAGTAAATAAAAATTTATTAATATATAGCATAGCAAAAATATTATTTTTTCCATGGCGGGCGACAATGCGCGCGCACGGGCGCACTTATTGAGGAGTTGCCCCTGATACCCATACTACATACAGACTTGGGGACTTCTTATCTGGATTCACTGTTGTGTTTTGTTTCTGTTAGTAAAAGACGTAGCCAGCGCGTAAGCTAACTGGGGTAAGCAGCTCTTCTGAATTATAGATGTTCTAGGATGTTCTTCAACGTTTCTGTGACTAGTTTCGCTGCTTGACAGCATCCTCAGACAGATTAAAATTAAATTAATACGAAATCATGACAACTACAAATAAAGACATGTTGCTATGTTATGATGTTTTGATCAAAAAATTCATCAAAATTGAAAATAAAATGAAACACAGATGACGGATGAGGCTTTCAAAATGTATACGTGATGTATGTTAATATTTAGCATAAAAATAGAGCTGGCCTTTAACAGTAATAACTATATTGGAGATTTAGAAATCAAAAAGCACACACACGACAATAGCTGCCTTGTTTTAAATGAGCAAGCTGATTTAATAAATTCCCCTTTCTTGGAGATTCTTCTTTCTCATTAGATAAGTCAAAGAAAATAAATTTGAGTATCTTTTTTCAAAAAAGTTTTAATAAGATAATAAGTTGATGTATGTTGATACTTTCATTGTATACAGTCTACTTTATTACTGTTATTGTTTAGTTATTTTATTGTTGTAGCTGTTATTATAAGTACACTTGGAGAACCCAAATCACCACAACACATATTTCAGAGACCTTACGATCGTTTCGTTGACCATGTCAACATCTTCAGAGGAAGAAAAATTCTAAAAATAAACTACTAGCTACCGTGTATTTATATCGCGTCTAGGTAAACGAACTGGTTCGAAGTTAAATTGTCGTCGAAGACCCATCGTTTGTTTATTGTGTAGTGAAACTACGAGGTCGAAGACCTGCTTTAATCTTCTGGTCGACAAATTTATGAGCCCTTATCTAATATAAGGATAATATGCTTAAAAGGAACGGTACCGAGTTATTTAAGGAATCTGCACGTTCTCTTTCGATCTAGAAATTTACTATGTGGATATTAGAGAAAGCCGACAACCACATCTGGCGAGATAAACAAAACCACCTCCGCTCATCTTTTTTAAATATAGAAAAAAACTAAACATAGTGTTATTATAGTTACAACTGTTATAGGCTAGTTCTATTTCGATGTTAAGTGTTGACATACATCACGTAGAGATTTTGAAAGCCTCATCCGTCATCTGTGCTTCATTTTATTTTCCATTTTGATTAATTTTTTGATCAAAACATCATAACCTAGCAACAGATATTTATTTGTAGTTGTCATGATTTCGTATTAATTCGATTTTTATCTCTCTGAGGCCGTTGTCAAGCAGCGAAACTAGTCACAGAAACGTTGAAGAACATCCTAGAACATCTAGAATTCAGAAGCGCTGCTTGCTCCAGTTAGCTTACGCGCTGGCTACGCCCTTCACCTGCAGAAACGAAACCCAACAGTGAAGCCAGAGAAGTAGTCTCCAAGTCTCTGTATTAAGTGGAATACCTCAAATATATGCATGCTGTTTGATCGTTTGTAGCT
Organism: Tillus elongatus; assembly: GCA_964006375.1. NCBI lineage: Eukaryota > Metazoa > Arthropoda > Insecta > Coleoptera > Cleridae > Tillus > Tillus elongatus. The sequence goes on along the minus strand of OZ023263.1, from coordinate 36,364,757 downwards.
GAAAAACCAGTTCACCGAATCTGCCCCAATTTTCACAGGTTAATAGATGTTTCTTAGGGCTTCTGACTGGAAAAACAATAACAAAATTTACATTTACGTGATACAAGATACAGGCTGGAATAGCAAAAAAATCTCAGAAACGTTCCTAAGTACTGAATGTTTCTCAACTGCATAGGGGTAACCGGGGGAATAGGAGCCATCCCAAATATCACAGTATAATTTTTATTTCACAACATGCACCATTCCTCCGTTTATATATTCGGAGTCAGGGTTTATCGGTATTTAGCAAATTATTGAATACCAAGTTACCCAGTACCATTTTTTTCATATAATTATTCTCCAAGATATGTTGGGATGCCACCTTGTTCCTTAAAACTATACCTAAACGAAAAAGAGGTACATTTACTTAATAAAACAATTGAAACAAATACAAACGTAATAAAAAGTAACGTCTCTAATATAAGGATGTAAACTAAGTAAATCCTTTTTTTACAAAAACATTCTTTTTTTCTTAACTGATTACACTTTAAAATTACATATAAACTTATTTATTTAAGACTTTGCCGGCAGTGACCCTTACAGTGGGGGTTATAGGGAAAAATAGATTTGATTGGTAACTTAAAATTTCGAAATAAAAATAATGTAGCAATTTAGAATCTTTTGTTGGTAAAATGTCTGTATCAATTTAAAATACTTTTGAATAGGCTTAACGCATCCGTATATTCTAGGCACTGGCTTGTATATAAAATAAATAAGAAAGTTTGGTACCTTATGTTTCTAGTATTTACTACCAAAAATTTAACTATACTCAACAGCAACAGTTGACAGGTAGCACACAGGCAGGCAGCGGGTGACTCGCTGACTGGTCAGCCGAACGGCATTAAGAGGTCAGCAAAAGAAAATTGTCAAACCATTTATAAAGCTCCTGTTTTTTTCAGAGCATAAACAAAACTGATTCCTCTCAAGTGGGAACAAACAACAACCAGCAAAACCAACTACTGGTGGTCAGCTCAAACGTAATTATAACTACGCCTCTATATGTAATTGCAAAACCTAAGGCCAACCAAAAAAAGTAACTTTTAAGTAAATGGAAAAATTTCTAGGTTTAGGTAAACTTACAAGTAATGCTCTCCCTTTTGGTAAATTTTCATTAAGAAAATTCACTAATAGAGAGGTATCGATGGTGAGACTTTTGGAAAATGTCTTCAAATGAGCGCGAATTAGCGCGAAAATGACATTCCATGACAAACATGGAACAAAAATCCACCCTAAAAAGCCGAAAACGCTAACACTCGACCACACATACCCACCGCACACACACATCTGTTGTGGCAAAAGATCCATACAAAGCTAGAGACCAATAATGCTGGCAAATTTCTACAAAATTATTAGTTTCATCTATGGAAAATAAAATAGAATACAGATTGCAGCACTTTGAGTGTAATGATGTAGACTGTCATGAATTACGTGATATATAATTAGTATTTAAAAGTGAAAATTGCAAATCCGCGTAATTTTTAATACAGAAAACATCATATTTTAACAATCTTGCATCGGCTTAGATTCAAACATTCAAGACACATAAAAATCAAGCATCTAAAAGTTAGTTAATAATGTTGACTGATAGTCTCGCTAATATCTATAGAATTGGAATAAAATGCAAATATGGTTTCAAAACATAACAGTTGGAGAGAGATATTCTGTGGAATGATTTTTAAGATAAAGAAAGCAAGCACAAGACAGAGTACGTATTAAAAATCCCGTGTTACTAGCTCTTACCGTTTTTCCACGCCGCCGCTACGTGAACGCTATGCTGTTGGAACGTATCTGGAAAGGTTCTGGATACTACGCCGTAGCGTTGCAATTCCCAATTTTGGTAGTTTCTCCGTGATTGAAACGTTCTTATAACGGATCACTGACAGGCGGAGAAACACTTGGAAGTTATCACGATACTCGCTGCCACGTTCTACGACCAACTGTGCTAGTTGCGACGTTCGAAGGTATATTAAGATAAAGTTAGCGTGAAAATTCTCCAGTAAGCAAAATTAAACCTAGTTGCCTATAATAGTACGATAATTTTCTAGAAAAAAAAGTATTTTTTGTCTACAATAATATGACTACAATGACATAAGGGGGCGTAAAACTGCCAGTCCCATGTACCACGCGACGTAAGGTGGCTTAAAGATCGCTGCCTCCATTGCCGAAAGGAAATGATTGAGTAAGGTAGAACTGCCATCTGGCGTCGATGATTGGTTGTAGTCAGGGAAACAGGCGGACGTAAAAAACAAAATATAATACAACACAAATCTTAATTTCTGACTGTTTTTTCTTAAATTTATAACACTTATAAGGCGTCGATGCACATAAATAAACAGATAATATCAAGAAAAGAATCAAGTTCCATTTTTGTAGTATCATAATAAAAGATGCAAATTTTTCTCGTAAATTAGAAAAGCAAGCAATTTTCTAAAAAGAGCTAATTTAATTTGCAGGAGGCCTCACGAGAGACATCAGTTCACTAGTGGTCCAGGAACAGCCAACTCCAAGTAAGTAGAATCCACACCGTTGCCAGATTTATAAGTTCTGCAGGATGAACCTACTATAATTTTTTTTACAATGTTGTTAGTTTGTATTTGCCATCGGGATGAATTAGCTATTATATACTTTGCAAAAAAGTACGAGATTAAATAGATTTTTAGATTATGTAATAGTTTTATTATCTGGTTGCAATGCTATCAGGGCGGCAAGGTCGCGGACGAGCCCTGAAGGAAAAAATAGTTTTATTAAATGCTACGGGGGTGTTATCAAATGTAAGGTCTCCTGTTTTTTTATATAGAAAGAAAAGGTTATTTTTAATAACTGATACAACATTTTAAGTCTTGACCATTCCTCTATTTTGCTGCATAATGGCTATTTCGGTCGGTGCATTTGTGTAAGCATAGTGGCAGTTTTTGTATGCCTATATCATACTAGCCCGCCGCCGTGTCGTTTAGGAAGCGTGGGACCACGACTTTCACCTCGTCATCGTCGCTGAAGTGCAGGCAAATATTCTCTTAACTTAGGAGTAGTAGTCACTGAGTGCCAAGTCTGAACAATAGGGTGGGTTGTGATGTCTCATCCAAGCAGGGTAGGGACAATTTTACAAGCACGGTAGGAGCCAGCGTTGTCGTGGAGGAGGTTAACACTATTGCTCAACATTTCTCCTGTCTGGTTCTAAATTACCCGTCTATTTTTTACATTACCTGCCATCGTTTATTGTCGCCCCAGGAGTCAGGAGTCGACCAGCAATATCCACCTTCGACCTCAAAACACAGTTCCCATGACTTTAACGGTAGACTGTGTGTGTGTGTGGGTGTGTTCGAATTAATTGGACAAACAAGCGTGCTTCAACACATGCGATTGTTGTGTAGCCTACGGCTAGTGTGGACTGGAGGGCCCAACTTTTGTCACCCGTAGTAATCGAATTAAAAAGAAATTTGCAGGATGGATTAACGCGTTGTCGTTGGCGGTCTTCTGAGAGCATTCGCGGGACCCATCATTTCGCACGCCTTCTTATATTCCAACTTTTTAGTCGAAGGCATATTAATGATGCTCCGAGAAACTTCCGTGACACTCCGATCTTGGTGCACAATTAGTTCAATCTTCGCGAACGTCTTGTCAATAATTGACGGTCTCCAGGTTATTTCTTTGTCTTCAATTTCGATGTGAGCAGCTGCGAACTACAATTCTGGATTTGTTTGTCAATTAAATTAAAATTCATAAGTCATTATTTGCGATATTGCCAGCAAATGATGATATGCCGGGTCTATGATTGTTGTCATGCTTTTCGTTACCTTAGTTACGGGAATTTTCAGATGAGAGCTTGAATGAGTTTCCTTTGTAAACAGGCCGTTTGTAATCGAGTTCGTTTAACGACGACGCAGACTAAAAACAGTTTTTAATGCCTCCAATTAATGGTTATTTCATGAGCAACTTGATTTCCAGGCAATTCTGCTATCAAAATAAATTTTAACGGCGATTCTGTTAACTGAGCGTACCTACCTAAAGCTTTGGCTTCAATATGAGATAGCTCTCCACTACGAAAATCGGTTGACGAGGAAAAAAGTTGTGCACAAAGATAGAAAAAGCTCTATTTTGTGATCGTCCTGTAAATAAAAAGGATACACGGAAAATGCAAACACCATCTTGTAGCCTGGGTCCTATTTCAACATGTTTTTAGTTGAAATTTAACAAAGAATTTTTTTTCCAGGCGTGAGCTTCTTTTTTTCTTTCTGTGAGGCTCGTCTGCGTCTTTGCCACTCCGATAGCACCGCAGACTTTAGCTTATTGTGCATACCCTTTGTCTTTTCTACTCCACCCATTCCAAAATCACTGTGCCTTGAACTAGTCTGCACAGCAATTGGTAAGGTGAAGTTTTATATTGCTCTGTCTTCGGTCTAGACTGCTTGACTATTTACAAAATTTAAATGTATTATTCAACACTATTTAAAATTTCTGTAAATTACCTGATGTTTTACAGAACAAGAGGATGGTGCTTGCAAACGCTTTGAACAGCGTTCAATTTTTTCGCAACATTCGAATGTTGCAACAAATTTACCAGGTGCTCTTCTCACTAATAAACATCTTAATTTTAACCTGAACAAGAGGTTTATCAAGTCATACGTATAAAGCGTTTCAGTGTATATGGGGCAGAAAACTGGACCTTAAAGAAGCAGGACTTTAGTTTGGTGTTATAATGTGAACTTGTAAAAGCTTCAGGAAGACCAGGGCCAATTGCTGAAGTGCGGAAGGTACAATGAAATGGAAAGAGCTTCTCGAAACAAAGAATCGTGGCTGTCCGACATGGTAACATCGCAATTCCCTTATCTTCATTCCCACGCTCTTTGCCGGCAGCTCTCGTAAAGTGGTCAATCAATAAACGGCACATAGGCGGAGGTGCCGAATTCATACAGCTTTTATTATTACTATATTTACTAATATATATGTACTTTCGAAAGCACTTAGCTGACCTGGTTGTCTAACATTTTTGAATAATTTAAGGTTCTTTTTATCTACGTGGTGATTATTATTCAACATATGACGGACCACGAATGATCTATCTGTTATAGTACTGTATCTTAGTTGTGCTAAATGTTCTTAAATCTTAATCTATTTTTTAGTTTGCCCGACCTGCGACTAGCAAATTTTTTAAAGTATTTTTTGTCTAAAACGTTAGTTGGCTTTCTTAACATTACTGGACCTCTCGCGATTCGATATTCAATTGAAGGCAGACAATTTTTTTCCGCTTTCTCTTTTCTAAGGATCGTTGACTCCGCCAACATTTTCTTTGTTTTATGTTTGTTAATTATCAAAAATGGGAAGAGGAATACCAACAAAATACAAAAGGATTATGTTATAAGCAAATACAACCAAACACTACCGGTGAAGCCATGGTTTGCTAAATTAAATTATAAAAAAAGGGAAATTTCCATTATGTGCAGATTACGCTTTAATCATATAATGGTACCTGTTTACATGCATAAAATAGCCTTAAGGAACGACCCACTTTGTCAGTGTGAAGAGCTGGGGAGCACTCAGCACATGCCACTGGAGTGCAGTTTAAAAAAACATGAAATAAATGAATTATGTAATCAAGTGCATGCTTGGGCGGGTGTTGATTGCCCCTTTAGCTTGCCACAGTTGCTACAAACAACGCAGAAAAACATATACGATTGGTTGTTAAAACACATAAAAAAAATTAAGCTAGAACCTTAACGTGATGAAAACACGCGGTATCTGTAAAGATAGGCATAGAAATAGTAGTCGTATATGTTTGGATATTTAAGTATTTGAATATGTGGGTCGGTTATAGATATAAGTGTGTGTGTGTAAATATATATGTATGGGTATATATAGTTGAGAGATAAGACATACTATATAAATTAACAATAATTTGGTTTTACGATGTGAACAGTATATGTGTACTAATCATTTGTTAGTCAATTAAGTAAATATTGTAAAGAAACATTTGTAAAGCTTAGGTTTAAGATTCTTTGTATCTCCCATTTGTTTATACCTTTTTTCAAACCGTGGCCCAGTCTGTGTGTGTTTTGTGAGCCTTGAAGGGTCCCTAGGCGATTCGTGTCCCCGTGTATTCCCGACTGAGATGGAAAAAAAAGAAAAAAAAATAAAAAAATAAATAAAAAAAAACTGAAAAAAGGAAAAAAAGACCAATTTGAAGAAAAAACTGGAAAAAAGGGGAAAAAAAGACCAATTATAAAAAAGGAAAAAAAAGAAAGAAAAAAAATGAAAAAGAAAAAGAAAAAAAAGAATGAATATGTTAAATGGTAAGAATATTGTTGTACTCAGCTTAGTTAATTATATTAAAAATAAGGGTAGTAATAATAAAAACTACATAATGGTTGGAGCCACGATGGACCATTGTATAGAAAAATACGTACCTAACGCTCGAAAAATAAATCGGACAATGGGCTAATGGATAATTATCCGCAGCCAAGAAAAGCGCGAACAACAACAACAACATGTTTGTTAATTAATTTCTCCACTATGCAAGCAGTGTATTCGTTGTATTCGGCCGGGTTCCTAATACACCCTAATTCTTTGATATAGCAGACACTGCTTGCCTGCTAAATAATGGTTGAAAATATGTGATGAAAATATAATGATTAGAAGTGACAAAGGGCTGTGACTGAGACCTTTATATGGAGAATACAATGGTATAAAAAGTTTTGTTAGTTTGGTTTTTTAAATTTTGAAATCTGTCATATTAGGAAACGGCGATGTCAAGTATTTTTGGAAGAAACTATTTAAATGATGTTTTAGATACAATATAAATCGCAGTATAGACATATTGTAACATTTTATCCAATAAAATAAAAATAAATTAAAATCTAACCTTTGTTTTCTAAAGTTTTACTAATTTTATGTTAGTCGGCACCTAGACAAAAAATGACTTAATCCAAAGTATAAATCCTAAATCTGACAACACTTGAAATGCAGCAATCAGTGCGGTTCATCCCAGCAGCCGACCATTAGAATACATTAACAAAATATCCATGCAAATATCTGGTAAGTGGTAATTTGATATTCCAGCGTCGCCTAACGAAGAGAGGAGGTTTTTCGCTTTCCACGATTGGGGCGTATCTGTCTACGAACCGTCGGCCTGTCGGCTTTTCCATAGGATTCAATCCACTGATATCATTCCTGGTACACAGGTAAGTGAAAATATGAATTTTTGAAGGTAATGGTAAGACACTGTAAGATGTTTTGTCAAATATACAAGAATTTACGGTAGCTAAATTCGCATAAAACACCTTGACCTCACTTTCTCTTTATCACTCTTACAGTTTATATACAGCCAGGAAAATGTATCATATGCAAGTACAATACGTGCAGACCCGGTATAACATTTTAAGAATAATTGTTGAATTTAAATTAAACTGAATTACTAGCTAATGTGTCATCAGTACGCAATTAATTTGTGGTCTATTGTATTTTATGTCATTGATATATTTTATCATTAGTTTAAATATCAGTAGGTATAGATAAGCGGTTCTTGTATATTTCGCTTAGGTTTGGGTTCCTAAACACCAAGGAAACATTGGTTCTACCGTACTGCTAGCGGATTTGTGCGATAATAATTTTAAGTTTCAAACATATTTAGTACTCGATGCTGACAGTCTTATGTTACAGCTCATTCATTTTTAGTTTTAACCGTTTCAGTAGGTAAATCAATTATCTCTCGCACACTCATACAATAAGGAATTGAACCTCTATCGTGGTCCATATTTCAACGTGTGTTTCTATTTCAACTAATAACATGAGTCTTAAAAAGGTAAGCTATTATTAGATCGTTTCCAATTTATCAGGAATGAGTGGTTTGAAGTCAACAGTACGTTCATCAACCTCTAGCTGTTGGAGTCTGGTGGACTATTAGCCGTCAGACTCCCGCTAATCTCTCACTATATCTCCTTATCTCTCTCTAACGCTTGTATCACGTTGCTTAATCCGCTACTATTTAATAATATCGCTACCCAGCGCTTCGCTAGATACCCGAGTATAAATTCTGAGAATCTGCTTCTCAGAATCTACCATCCGCACCGCCTCCGGCGGTGGCTGCCGCATCTCCGAACGCTCCCGACTACTCCCGAAGTGGAGTCGTCGAGACGATTATCATGACACCAAACATAATACCTCTACACCGCTTAAAAAAAGTTGGTTTTCGCATGCGTAAACCACCATATTTGAACTCTACTTATCGAGGCGATTACCATGATACCAAACACTATACCTCTACGTCACTTAATGAAACGTTTGTTTGCGCATGCGCAAACCGCCATTTTTACATACATCATTTTCATAAAAATCAAAATGATAGGTCTTCTTATTTAGATGGGTTAGATCGGACCTCGATTCAGATTCTAAGAATCCGATTCTGACCGGGGTACAGCCCCCCACCGCCTACAATGCCGCCTTCGGTAGCTAAATTCTACTCATCGAGACGATTACTATGATACGAAATATAGCTCTGCATCATTTAAAAATAACGTTGGTTTGCACCGCCTCCGGCGGCGGTAGATACTATTTTTAATTCTACTCTACGAGCCGATTACTATGACACCAAACACTATACCTCTACACCACTTAATAAAACGTTGGTTTGTGCATGCGCAAACCGCCATCTTTACATACGTCATTTTCATAAAAATATAAATGACAGGTCTTCTCCTTATTAAGACAGGGTAGATCTAGATCTCGACTTAGATCTGGACCCCGATCTAGATTCTGCCCAGCGGCGCAGCCTCCGCCGCCTCCAGTGGCGGCATTGCATTCTCATACCAAATACGTGAGGGCTAACTTAAACACTAACAAAGTTGGTTTGCGCATGCGCAAACCGCCACTTTTACATACGTCATTTTTACGAAAATCAAAATGGCTGATCCTCTTATTTTGACAGGGGGTGCCACCTCTCGTTTAAAATTTTAAATTTTTGAAATTTTGCGCTCGATGACCGCCATCTTGGATGATGTCATCTCAGGGTAGACTTCTATTGGTCGTCTATCGATGCGCCATCTAGGAATGTCAACTGTCAACCGCCATCTTGGAATGTCACATGTCAGTTGCCAGCCGCCATCTTGGACGCCATCTTGGATGAAGTCATCTCAGATTAGACCCCCCCACCCTGTGACGTCACTGCGCGCGTGCTCAGTGTGGGTGGAGGTCTCAGGACAACTTTTAGGCAAAGAACCTGAAACAAATACGGCTTATGTAAAGAGTTTTCTGCAAACCCTTAAGTTCAGCTTCAACCATCATTGCCCTTCATTATAATAAAGTATTTCAAAAAAATTCATTCCAAATAGACCATTTCTCTGATGTTTTGGCTGTAGTTTTAGTAAAGTTTACCGTTTAACGGTCTATCATTTTTAGCTAGTTTTCGTAGAAAAAAATTGTTAATGAGGAGATCGCAGCTTTTGAATTCTCTTTATGACAGAAATCAGGTGCCAAATTTGGTTGCCCTTTCTAATTCTAATTTTTTCCCGACAAAAAACACAAAATTTTCCATCGAAACCTAGTCCGATTTTTCTGGCTAACGAACTTGTCCAAGTTACTTACAGAAGAAAGGTACGTACCCAATTTGATCGAAATCGGTCCCTTATTTTTTGAGTTTTCGGTGTGATAGATATATATATATATATATATATATATATATATATATATATATATATATATATATATATATATATATATATATATATATATATATATATATATATATATATATATAGACATACAAATATTGAAACTGACTCTAGATATGGGTTCTAGGGGCCTAGTTCGCGCTCATTTGAAGAATATTTTTTTAAATTCAAAAGTCGGGATCTCCTCATTAGTGAATTTTTTTCAAGAAAATCGTTGAGTTCTGGTTGTTTTGTAAGATTCTTGTACAAATGTACTACCTCCACTGTTCTGTGATAATTTGTTATCCGGCATATCCAACATACTTCCATCACTGTCTTTTGGTTGTATACTTGTGGCAAACAGGTTTAGGTAAATGGGTTGAATGTGCCACTGTTTTGGATACACACGAAACATCTGCATATTCCAAAAATAACAAAACATAGCAGATAAGGTTTTTGCTCTTTTTGAATTTGCAAACAAACCGATATGGTAACAAAGCTGTAAGAAGCAGAGATTAATGTCTATACAAATATATATTTTTACTAGCATCCCCTTATCGCATCTGAGGTTGATATTTTAAAATCCTGACGTGATGTAATTTTTTTATAGTCAGATATGCAATCAGCGCTTCTAAATTAATACAAAAACGAAATTGTATTCGATGGGCATACTTTTTAATTTTATTTGTGTTACTAGTGATAACTAGCTTCTTCAATATTTGTCCTATAAGTGATAATTCGCTATACTAATTACAGCCACTGTGATATTCGCAAGTGTAAAATTGGATTATAAACTTGAATAACGAGCTCTACTTTATTATATTAAACGCCTGCATTTTTATTGTTTGAACCTACAGTGGACTAAAATAGAACATGAAATTGATTGGGCAAAACTATCTAGGTCAAATTAGTATTCTTCGAGAGCACAATCAAAATTTGTATGAAACTAAAAGGTCAACATCACTAAAATAACCAATAGGATTCCAGTAATGTTAATTACCATACTATTTTCAAAATGCCGTAAAAGAGCCACATTTAATAAAAGCAGATTTTATACAAAAGAAATGTCTGGACGCAGCAAGTGCGTTATGGTAGTATTTTCATAGGCATTATCTGTCGCCAAACATGTTTTTCAATAAAATGCTTATAACTTTTTTTCTGTAAGATAGAGATGTAAATGTCGGTTTATAGCTTACTACTTATAGCATAAACCTACGTACCAAATTTTATTATCGTAGCTTTATTATTTTTAGAGATAACAATTTTTTCCCAACATTTTCCCTGCTCAGGTATTCCTGGCTAACAAAGTTGTCCAGACTACCTAGCTACTTCCAAATGGAGAGTACTTACCAAGTTTCATCACAATTGGCCCATCATTTTTTTAGTTATCAGTGTAATATATATATATATATATATATATATATATATATATATATATATATATATATATATATATATATATATATATATATATAGGGTGTCAAAGTAATTACTATCCAGCGTAGTATAACTACTTTATAGTAAAAGCTATCGATCTGAAATGTGAACAAGTGGCATGGTCCTTCAGGGGGCACATTTTAACAATTTTGATATTTGACATTTACTTCCGGTTTGTTATTTCTAATAGAACACCTTGTATATTTTATGACCTAAATTTCGATTATACGTGTATTTGTAAATATTTTTCGTAAATATTATCCCATGTTAAAATCTAGTAGAGTCCGAGTAATTCGCATTTAAATGTTTCCATGTATTCTGAAAATTATCTAGTAGTCATTATATTAGAAATAACTGTCTAACAAACAACAAAATTGCTGACCATCGTGTTTCTGACATAAAACAATTCTTTCTTCAAAACCTCAAAAAACGTTACCCATTTCTACAGGTGTTATGGAGTTTATCACCTGAGTGATTCTGTTAGTTAAATCTTGTAAATTACCTGGTTCTGTCCTATAATATGTCCCCAATAGAAAAAATCGAGGGGCGTTAGATCTGGAGATCTTGTTGGCCACATAATGGGACCATTGGTGCAAATCCATTCAGCTCCAAATATTTGAGTTAGTTTTACCCCAACTATTCTGGAATTATGAGTGGGGGCATCTTGCTGAAAGAAGATACGATCTCGGCTAACTCTTGGAAAGTTTGGAGAAACACTATTAATTCATTTTGTAAAAATAGTATATACTGATCCCCGTTTAAAGGTTGATTGAAAATTATCGGCCCAACAACTTGGTTTTCTAAAACTTCAAACCATACATTAATCCAAAATCGTTGTTGCAAAGGTCATTGTCTTACCAAATGTTGATTGTCAGTTGACCAATATCTTGGATTATTTTTATTGAACATAGCCATATTTGTGAAACCAGATTCATACGAAAATAAAATTAATGGTTTTAAATTTGGTTGGTGTTGCTGTAATCATAAGTACCAATTGCCAAATGCAACACGCCGTTAATAATCGCCTTAATAAAGATGATGTACTTGCTGCTTATAACTTTTGTAGTCGTATTTTTGTAAGATCAATCTTGCACTCTCGTGACTTATCTCAATTTCCAAGGCGATTTTTCTAGTGGATGTTGTTGCGTCAATTTCCACACAAGCAATGATATTTATTTCTGCTTCTTCACTTGTGATCGGACGATTTGCAATATTGTTTTATGTATGCCCTTTAGATGTCTTTCTAACCAGGGAAAATATGTTTCACTTGAAAGGACTTGGTCTGGATACCGTTGCACGTACAATGCTCTTGCTTCCCTCCGATTTTTCTCGCCTCTCCGTATATCAGCAAAATGTCAATTTGATGTTCACGAGTAAAAATGGCATTTTAAACTTTAATACTGCTTAAAACAACAAAGTAAACTGAAAAAGTCCAAAGTAAGTAAATTTTGGTAAATGGTTCACCTTTATATATATATATATATATATATATATATATATATATATATATATATATATATATATATATATATATATATATATATATATATATATAATTGGAACTGACCCTGGATAAGGGTTCTAAGGGGCCTAGTTCGCGCTCACTTCAAGAAATTTTGTTTTAAATTTAATAGTCAGGATCTCCTCATTAGTGATTTTTTTTAAGAAAGTTGACTGTATTAAATATGGAACGGTTTTACTAAGTTAGGGCATGAACAAACAACTAGATATGCTATTCAAATTGAATTAGGTCTTAAAACTTTCATCTTCTCTTTATCAGATTATTTTTTTATACAAAAACTCGCTAAAAAATTCATCGGAATTACAACAATCTGATTAGATAACGGTAAAGTGAAATGAGATTAAAAAAATTGATAAAAAGTAAAGTCACTACTAGGATTAGAACTCGTCATGTAGGAGTCAATTATTCGATGTACACAGCTTAGCCAACTTGGCTACGCTCGACATATATGTAATAGCAGGTATATCTCGTAATACGTGTTAATCGTCTAAAGTTACTATTTACACAAAACAAATTTGATTCACAATGGAGTTTTTGCCCATATTTTAGCGCAATAAAGGAAAATAACGACTTAGACATATATCTAGGAGCTTGTCGTATTTTCCACTCATATTCGTACTCTTAACATAATTCTCAATTTTGACGTTTTAACTTTCTTGAATCAGATTTAATTAATTAAAAATAAATTTACCTCTAACTTTTTAGTCTTTTAACATAGAGTTCTGAATTTTGGTACATACCCTTTCTGACTAAAACCAACGTACCAAATTTGGTTGCCCTTACTTTGTTATTTCCGGAGATATAAATTGTTTATGAAAGAAAACACAAAATTTTCCAGGAAAACCTCGGCCGATTTTCCTGACTAACTTATCCAAGCCACTTGCACACGGAAGGTATGTAACAAATTTCATCAAAATCGGCCCATTATTTTTTGAGTTATCGGTTTATATATATATATATATATATATATATATATATATATATATATATATATATATATATATATATATATATATATATATATATATATATATATATATATATATATATATATATATATATATATATATATATATATATATATATATATATATATGACCTGACCTAATCTGACCTTACCCTGGATAAGGGTTCTAGGGGGCCTAGTTCGCGCTCACTTTGTTTAAAATTTAATAGTCAGGATCTCCTCATTAGTAATATTTTTTAAGAAAATTGACTAAAACAGGCACTTGTGAAGCCTTGGGAAAATTCTGCGACTGTATTAAATATGAGTTATCGGTTATATATATATATATATATATATATATATATATATATATATATATATATATATATATATATATATATATATATATATAATTTTAAACTGACCCTGGATATGGGTTTTAGAGGGCCTAGTTCGCGCTCATTTGAAGAAATTGTTCAAAATTCAAAAGTCTGGATCTCCTCATTAGTGAACTTTTTTTTAAGAAAATTCAGCCGCTTGTAAATCCAAAAAAGGTTGTTCTACATCCCTTGCACAATAAGCTTGGTTTAATGAAAAAATTTGTAAAAAGCTTAAATCGTGATGGTAATAGTTTCAAATATTTACACAAAGTTTTCCCAGAATTGTCAGAAGCGAAACCTAAAGACCGTATATGTAGGTCCACAAAAAATTGTTCAGTGATAACCTGTTTGAGCAGTACCTATCAGATGCCGAAACTGGAGCTTGAAGATCTTTTAAGTATATAGTTGCTGTATTGTTAGAGAATATAAAACACGATTACTATAGGGGAATTGTTAGCAAATTACCATAAAATCGAGGCTAATATGTCACTAAAAATACACTTTTTACATTCCCATTTGGACTTTTTCCCAGATAATTTAGGGATCGTCGGCGACGAACATGGAGAACACTTTCATTAAGATCTCATGGATTTAGAGCGCAGATATCAAGGCTTCTGGCATGTAACTTTGAGGAAAATGTACAAAAGGAAAAATATACCGTCAAAGTTTTTTAGTTCTTAGTTTGTTTGCTTTTGTTGTATCTTATATGAATAATGAATATTGGATAAATATAGATGTATTTCAATTGTCTGCATCTAAAAATATAGACGTGATGAAAAAAATTTAATGGTATTTTTTGATTCAGCGCTCTTAAGTTGGTAGAATAAAACTAGTTTTAGTGGATGAGCAAAACGCTTGTTAACTAGTGTTATTGAAAACACAGTTGCAAACAGCAGTCGATGAAATTCTAATTAAAGACTTTAATTTACAGCAGCTCTCCCGCTACTTGCTTCGATAGGTTCAAGACTGTCTCGGTGGCCGACCTCAAATGCAACTGCGCTGTTCGGGTTAGATATTTCTTTAATTATATCGACGATAGTTTATTATGAGGTTCTCTAACTTTGGGTGCCCTAAGGCGTATAAAACCTGGTCTTTTTGATATGTTCGAATCCAAACTCATCTCTGATGGTTTAAATCCTTTACGACTGGGTACCCCGAATAGTACAATTTGTCTTACAATACATCCGAGTGGATAGAGTTACTTGTGACTACGTGTCCCAATGTCATTGATCAGAATAGTTGTACAGATCCGACTATCATCCAGATTTTATCTAAAATTTAACTACAAACTTAACTTAACGCCAACTGTCTAATTTGTATCCTTCAGGAACCTGAGACCTTAAAATAGACACTTTTTATGTGACTCATATATGAATCTGCAAGACCTTCATTTTCAAAAACAAGTTGTTTTTTTTTACTTTAGCGTCGATCTATTTCCGCGACTATGGCCAATCACCAACGCCAGGGAGCGGTTATACCTCACTATCCTGTAAAATTTTGGCGCACCCCTGCCTTTCTGTAAGAAGGGCGGACCGTGCAGACATTCAACTTGCTCAAATATAATACCGAAACCTCGGTTGGTGTTAATTTTACAGTAGGTACTGAAAAAGTGAAAGTGGAACCCTGTGAATCTAACCCAGTACCCTTCGATTCATAGGCACACGTTCTTACCCTGGAATACCGATGCTCTAAAGACAAGTATGGAACACCTAATGAATGAACCTGGATGCTCCAAATGAGAAATCTATGGTACTTTGTGGCAAATTGTTAACGAATACGCACATTAATAGTAAATAAATAAATTTGTTTTTTTTAGTTAATTTAATTTAGATCAAAATACTAGTTTTTTAGTGAATTTTTATTTAAAAAAATTCACTAACAGAGAAGTATCGATGGTGAGACTTTGCAAATTTTTTTTCAAATGAGCGCGAACTAGGACCCCTAGAACCCATATCCGGATCAGTTTGAATTTATATATATATATATATATATATATATATATATATATATATATATATATATATATATATATATATATATATATATATATATATATATATGTATGTATGTATCCGTCTGATAACTCAAAAAATAATTA
Organism: Tillus elongatus; assembly: GCA_964006375.1. Lineage (NCBI taxonomy): Eukaryota > Metazoa > Arthropoda > Insecta > Coleoptera > Cleridae > Tillus > Tillus elongatus. Next base: position 36,348,697 of record OZ023263.1, on the reverse strand, counting down.
GCTGCCTTTCTTTTGTTAATAGCTTGGACGAGTTCGTCAGGCAGGAAAATCGGACAGGGCTTTCCGGGAAAATTTTGAGATTTCTTTCAAAAAAAATTTTTTCTCCAAAAATTACAAAGCTGTTCTAATGAAATTTAACGTATATATTGCCTTTGGAGAGACCTTACCACGTACCAAAATTTAATTTTCTACGTTTATAGAAAATTGAGTTATTCAAATTTTGAATTCTTTCGACAAAAAATTTTTTCTCCGAAAATTACAAAGTTATTTTAATAAAATTTGGTGGATATCTTAGGAAAGACCTTACTACACACCAAATTTTAACTTTCTAAGCGTATAGAAAATTGAGTTATTGAAATTTGAAGCATCTAATAAAAATTCACTACCATAACGCACTTGCTGCGTCCCGTTAGGTTTTTTTTTTGTAATCAGTTTGGGAGGACTTTTATAGATTCTCAGTTTTCTACAACGATTCTTTTATTTGTTTTATTTTGAAACGGAGAATTTTTTTACTCTTTATTAATCATCGGTTTTAGGTATTATTATTATTATTATATATTATATTTAACTCAGACCCAGTACTTCCCTATCATGAACATTTTAGTGAATTTTCGTAGAAAAAATTAACTAATAGAGAGATCCCGACATTTGAATTTTGAAAAATTTTTTGCAAATGAGCGCGAACTAGGAACCCTAGAACCTATATATCTGGAGTCAGTTTCAATTTTTATATGTATATATATATATATATATATATATATATATATATATATATATATATATATATATATATATATATATATATATATATATATATGTATCACACCAATAACTCAAAAAATAACGGGCCGATTTTGATAAAATTTGGCACATACCTTCCTTTTGTAAATGGCTTTGATAATTTCGTTAGTTAGAAAAATCGGACAAGGTTTTCCGGGAAAATTTTGAGTTTAGCTACCTACCAAAATTTAGCTTTGTGGGTTAAAGGACAAAAAAGTTACGGGCATTTAAAGAAAAATAAATTTAGGTTTTCCTCAAAACGTCAAAGTCGCGATTTAAAATGTCAAAATTGGTAATATTTAAGCAATGAACCTGAAATTAATATGAGCCAGGGAAAGAAAATGTCTCAAGAAGAATGCTTTACAAAGCCTGAACTCTTAGATTCAATTGTCATTGTCTTCATTTTACTAAAATATTTCCAGAAAATTAATTTCAAATAGACCCTTTCTCTGATACTTTGGCAGTAGTGTTGGCTATAGAGTATATGGTTTAATGGTATATCATTTTTGTCAAATTTTCGTAAAAAAGCATTAAAGCTCAATATATCCGTTATTATGCAAGTTACGAAAAAAAAAATGGTATACATTAATTATTGGGTGTCTTGAGCTACATCTTAAAAAATATTTCCACAATTACAAGGTGGCCCATAAGTCGTTGGTGATTCAAATTTTCTTCTTTTTTTTTATCGAACACGCCCTCTGTTATTGCATTTTTGCATTTTCCATCGAAATATAATACATCTTGGTAAGAAAAGAAATTCGGGACGCAGCAAGTGCGTAATGGTAGCGAATTTTCATTAAATGCTCAAATTTGAATAGCTTAATTTGCTATTAACCTATAAGGTTGACCAGGAAACCAGTTTTTTCGGGAACAATTTAAGTTTACTTTCGGATATTTTTGTACATTTTCAAACAATAAAGTTATTTTGATGCAACATGGCACATTTTTTCTACTATATAGATTAATTCCTGCTTTCTTAAAAAAACATGTTTGCTATTAAAAACATTTTTATGAAAATTCACTACCATAACGCACTTGCTGCGTCCAGAAGTTTTTGATTTGCACAGGATATATTTAATGGTTGTAAAAACTTTCACTATGTGTTTTGGATATTCTTTTAGGAATATGTCTGCGGTGACAAAGGAGTTAAATGCTCCTGGGGTCGTGCCATTAACGTAGCAAATCGCTACGTCTACGCATCTCAGCCTGAACAAGATAGAGTCTTGATCATCTCCAAAGTTCAGATGGTAGTTGTGGACGTGGTATCAACGGACAAGTATCCTGTAGAACTCCACTACGTTCCCCATTTGGACCAAGTATGGGTACTCAACTGGAGATCCCCCAACAACACTGGTATAAAAACGATACAGGTATAAAACATATGAAAATATATACATATTGTAATAATTTCTTATGTGCTATAATCTCCAGGTGATACGGGATGCTGGACAGAAAAGGAAACACCATACAGTTCATCCCGAGCCGATCGATGGTCAGTTTGATCTAGTAAAAGGATTATTTATCCCATCTCCACAGCAGGTTAGTATAGAATCTCGATAAACTATTTATTTTAATGATAAAATTAGAAAAACACTACTTTCTCACACTAAATATGTTTTCAACCGAACCCAACTTTAAGATAAGTTAGTTGTGTCTATGCCAAGCTATGTAGTTTAACAATAAAACAATGGGATGAACCATTTTGTCTCAATGCAAAATAGTTTATCCTGTAATAAGTACGTGTGTTCCAGGTCCAGCTGTTTATTTTTAAGCGAAGCTTTCATCCTGCAAGCGACATTTACTCTTTCGGATAAACTAGTCTCGCTTAGGCTATAATGGAGTAACGCATGCAACAACAAAAAATTACACTCTCATGCGGTTACCACGTTTGTTTTTACACTTTGATTTACAAAGTACTGATTTTCACGGAGACATCTGTTCGACATACATTTCTTTATGTAACTTTGGGCTGCTTTAACTAAATGTTGAATCGCTGCGAACTCTAATCGTCTTGATTTACTTTCCCTTTGCCTAAAAATTATGATTGCAAGGATCCAAATAGATAATATTAAAGGGTGCAAATACATGTAATATATTTTTGTGGGTATACGATGTATTCACTGGTTGAAGATTGGAACCTGTGATGAGCGCTGATAAGTACACTTGGAGAACCGAAATCATCATTTTCATCCTCAAACGTTTTCTCTATTTTATCTTTCCCGAATGTAGTAGATTCCGCTAACATTTTCTTTGTTCTGTGTCTATTAATTAATTGTTCCACTAAGCAGTCCGAATTTCCGTTATATTTAGCGACGTTTTTAATGTGCTCTAATTCTCTACGGGAAGGTAACTGTCACTCTAAGTTACATTCCAAATGACCCACAACATGCATTTGCCAAAAAACGGCGGTTTCAATTTCTTAGTAAATATATTAATAAAATTTCCCTTGAGTAATAGTAGATATAGTAGAGAATTAGAGTACATTAAAAACGTGGCTCAATATAATGGATATTCGGATTGCTTAGTGGAACAATTAATTAATAGACACAGAACAAAGAAAATGTTATCGGAATCCACGACATTCAGAAAATATAAACTAGAGAAAAAAGTTGTTTGCCTACCTATTTTAACCGCGATTCACAAGAGGTATCTCTTTCACTAAAGCGACAAGGGCTAGTGTTGGATGAAGCGTACGGAGTCAGCAAGGTATACACGATACGAACGAAGTTCAAAGTTATATCTGTAGCCTCTCAGTCAAAGTGGGGAACACCGGAGGCGCACAAGGGCTGAAGGAGAGACGAGACGACAGTTCCCGGGAAGCCTGTGCAGACTGCGAATCCTCAGCATCTCCGCTAGGGCACAGATATCTTGATTACTTTAGCGAGCTGTGAATCCTTAGCGTCATCACTAAAATAACACAAGAGCTTATACTGGGGAGGAAAGCCTGGAGTCAGATGAAGCGTACAGGGCTAATTGGAAAGGAACGTATCACTTGAAGTGACCTAGATAGGCTGTGAATCCTCAGCGTCCCTATCGGGATCAAACCAAGATGAATATATCTCGATTATTTAAGTGAGCTGTGAATCATCAGCATCCTCACAAAAATAAGGCAAGACAATCTAACATACGGGATCTGTCTAAACGGGCGGCGGCAGGTCAGGAAAAGCAGAGATAATTCGTTTGCGGAGATTTGGACTTACAAGGGTGATAATTTAAAAATATGAAAATTCGCCACAAATTATGAAAAGCAGCTAATTTCTCACCTACCACAATATTTTTGTATACCGAGATCAGCCAAACCAGGTGCGTTCGGACGGAAAGCGAAATCGGAATCGGGACGGTTTCAACGGGCTGGTGACGGCTCGCTCTTGCCGGCTTACTATCAGAATTACCAATACTGTCCCTGCGGCGTGTTGCGTATCCTTTTATTTCAATTTCATGTCGGCCAAAAATCTCCACGATGTCGAATTTAATTACCTTATCACAGCCGGGTGAGATAATAAATACGAAATACACGTTTAATTAAATATAAATGTCCTTAAAATATTTCAAGGTGAAAAATATTTTAGCAAATATTTATATAGCTTGTACTTTGTTGTTTTCTATTTAATGAATTATTTAGATTACACGTTTTGTACAATAGACTAATATAAAATAATACTTCATCACAATATATATATATATATATATATATATATATATATATATATATATATATATATATATATATATATATATATATATATATATATATATATATACGGGTCTGAACATGTACATTCCCCTTGCATTTTTTGCCTACTTGACCAGATATTGTTTTCAATAACAAGAAAACACAGAAACACATACGAAATAAATAAGATACAAATAAGTAACACATAATTCTCTTACGCTTAAGAACACTACGTAGATATAATGTCCCGAAGGCAGTACTTTATAATACCGATATAAAAATTGTTTTAGGAACTTTCTCACTATAGCTTCAAGTATGGCTATGTAACTCACACTAACCAGAGAGGACTATATAAACTTGATTTGGTTAACCTCAGATACACAAGATCTGTAGATCTCACTCCATACAACTGCGTACCTGCTCAAGTTAGATTTTCTGCATTGTGTAAGTATTAATATTATAAGTGTCTAAATACAAGATTCACTCGTACATGTGGCCGTTTAACATGTGGAAAGAATACATTTAACATTTAAAATGTTCTAACCCAAATTGGTTTTAATAAAAAGCGATTAGACAATTGCAATTCAAAGAGTTAAAACAGTGACTTGAATTTGAGACGATTGTAAGTCCAACTTAACGCCCCATACATTACAACACGTCATACGTAAGGCATGCTAAAATATCCTCCTTCTCAGTTATTTTATACATTGACCATCATTCGTAATAATACTCCCAAAGTATGTGATTTCTACTTCTTCGAACTGTTAGCTATTTTCGCAGTCCTCACTTATCTTAATTATTGTGTGAGTGTGAGTGTGGGTGTGCGGAGGTATGTGTGCAGTAGTAGTAGTGTTTGACTTCAGACTCATTGCCTATTTGCCACAAAAAAAAATGTAATACTTTTATTAAATAAAAAGAAAAAAAGAAAATATATATTTTCGCAACTATGTTCAATTACCGACACCATGGAACAGTTTCACCTCGCTATCCTGGAAATTTCGTCGAACCCCTGCCTTTTTGTAAGAAGGGTGGTGATCTTTAACATCTTTAACATTGCACAGTACGCGAGACCGACGGTTTAACGCCCCCTCCAAAGGGAGGACCGTGCAGATATTCAACTTGCTCAAACACAATCCTGGAACCCCGGTTGATGTTGATTTTATAGCATTGGTTGTCTTGGTGTTGTTGAATGTTTTGACTAGTTATAATTATCTTCATCACTTGATGCACCAACTGAAGAAGCCTAGTCATCTGTGTCATTGATTGTTTCACATCTGGAACGTATATTAGTATCTGTGTCGGCCAGTGGAAACTACATTAAATCTAGCCTTTTATATTGCCTGTCAAAACGTTTTCCTAGCCACATTTTTTCAAAAATACTATAAATAAACGGAGGAACTTTTGTTAAAACGATCTTAAGTTGAATTAACCTGTCTAAAATAGCTGAATTGTTTATCACAGTTTAAAACCTTAATTTCTGTTTACTTTTTGCCAGATGGTGTAGTTATAATGCAGTGTTTGGAACCAGTTACGAGCCGCCCAACGGGGCAGCTGATTTTGGATTATATTACTGATACAGTTATAGCTACAAAACCTACATTACCTGGAAGACCCTTCATTTCACCAGACTCCAGGAAGTTAGTGACCTTGGACAAGACTACTAATGGAGCTACGCTGATCGTACAGGAAGTCACTGGTAAGTCGTTTCACACATATTTGTTCTCGGTGTTCGTTATCAAAAATAAGTTGCCACCGCACTGTATAACACTAAAAAAGAATGACCCTTAGCTTGTATAACGTGACTTTTATTAAAATTCATAAAAACACACATTTCCGCATTAAAAAAGTTCGGGATGCAGCAAGTGCGTTATGGTACTGAACTTTTATTAAATGCTTCAAATTTGAATATCTCAATTTTCTATAAACTTAGAAAGTGTAATTTTGGTATGTTGTAAGGTCTTTGCTAAGGCAAGATGCCCACCACATTTAATTAAAATAGCTTTGCAGTTTTCGGAGCAAAAAAAATTTTTCAAAAGAAAACTCAAAATTTAAAATAACTCAATTTTCTATACACTTAAATATTTCAATTTTGGTACGTAGTAAGGTCTCGCCTAGTGCAACATATACATTAAATTTCATTAAAACAGATTTGTAATTTTCGGGAAAAATAATTTTTTTCGAAAGGAAACTCAAAATTGTTTAGGAAAACCCTGTCAGATTTTCCTGGATAACTAACTCATCCAAGCCATTAATAAAATAAAGGCACTTGCCGAGTTTCATCGAAATCGGTAAAAAAAAATTAATAAAAATTCACTAAAAAATTTGAAATTACTTCAAAGATAGTAGGCGCTTTCAGAATATATTTTTAAGTAGACGCGGAGTTATCGAAAAAATTTTTTAGTAATTTGAAAGAAGCCTTTCTTTTGCTAGTTGTCTGTTTAGTCAGGTATATTGTGTATACCTACATATTATTAAATAGAAATCTTTGTAAATAGTCAAAGTGAACTTACCGAAAATTGATATTAATCAGGTTAAATGATGTCAAAACAATTTCTAAAGGCATGAACTTTTTTATATATCAAACGTTTGTTGTCACAGTTTCTTTATTATTTTTTATCACTTTTTAGAGGTATTCAAAAATTAGAAAGAATCTTTCCACTTTTCTCACACACAGGATGCAAGTGTAACGTCACTGAAAGGATTATAATTGGCAATCATGCATCAGTGGATTTTTGACAATTGATTTTATAGATCAGACATAAGATAAATTGAGCATAATTGAGTAGTTTAGACCTCCAAGGCTTAGGCATTTAGATTCCGAGCAAAATACTGACGAAAAAAACTTTCCGCATTGAGTATAGTAGTTGGATTTACTGCCATTTATGTGTTTCCAATGAAGCGAAGACTAAAGTGCAGTGAAGAAACTTGAGTTTCCGTTTCGGGCTGAAATTTTATTTTGCCACATGTCCTTACACTGTTCAATAAAGAGAAACGCCCACAGTTGGAATATTATTGTACTGTGTGAAGTTCTTCCCAAAAGACCACTATGTCTCTTTTGGTTTCTATTCTTTCCACAAATTGATGTTTTTGGCGATACATTCGTTACTTCACATAATGACGAAAATAAGTGCCTTTTGTGGAATGAAGCAATCTCGGAGCACAACGCTTCAGCTGTGATATCCTTATGTAATTACATTAATTACATATAAATCCTTTTGTAATGTACTTTATTTTATATGATGATAATTGCTGAGTAGATATTAGAAACTGGAAAGTATATTATCCATTGATATGTAGGTACCATTAAACCATCACGAGCTACATTTAAAACTCTGATCCTGGTCACTGGTTCTTGGAAGCTCATTCTGTACACCAATAACTAAGTTTTGGTGAAAAAGGAGGCATGAATGACATGGCTGACGTAATCAAAAAAAATTTGCCCAAACAATTGTGCTTAGGGTCCATGTTTATTTTTCACATAATAGTGTTTTGTGTTACAAGATAATGCAATGAGCTAATTTTTAGCCTTAAGTAGGATTGATGTGCTTTTTACCATGTTAGGTGAATTTCAAAACCTAGTAAATCAAGTCACTATCGTTTTACTGCATAATTGCTGATACTAATAATCACAGCAGTTAAGACTTGGTAACTTAATTAACTTAAAGGTAGAAGACCTATGTTTCAGGCAACTAAACAATTGGAACGCGCAATTTTGTTAACCTAGAATGTTAACCTAACTTTTTGTCTAATGCATTTATTACTTTCGTGGAAAAAATTCACTTATGGGGAGATTGTGACTTTTGAGTTTTGAAAAAAATTCTTCAAGTAACTGCGGCTTAGTCTCCGTAGAGTAGATATTCAAGGTCAGTTGTAATTTTTATATGTCTATATATATATATATATATATATATATATATATATATATATATATATATATATATATATATATATATATATAGTATTCAGTTAGTGACGGTAATAGTGTAACGATGATTATACCTGGCAAAGTAAAATAGAAAGTCCCTGGGTAGTTCTAAAAGAAATACGTAAGACCCGTAACAACAAAACAGGTGGTTTCGATAAGATCCAAAATATATATCTGAAGAACTGAAGAATTTTCCGAGACAAGGATTAGTCAAGCTCACGAGCTTAATAAACACAATACTTCGTCATGGACACTTGCCTTCAAAATGGAAAATAACATGCACTGTACCCATTCATAACCCGGGAAAACCAGGTAACAGAAGCGACGGATATAGGCCTATCAGTCTCTTAAACACCTTAAGTAAAATCTCAGAAGCAATAATAAATAATCGGATTGAGAAGCATGAAAAAGAATATACCCCTATTACAGGAATCCAATTTGGCTTCAGAAAAAAGCACAACACAGTTCAGCAAGTACTCAGAATAGTAAAAGACATATCTGTTAATTTTAAAAAAAGGTAAGTCAACTGCCATGGTTCTATTAGATATACAAAAAGCATTTGATACGGTATGGCAAGATGGACTTATTTATAAAATGATGAAAAGTAATTACCCCAGATTCTTAATCAAAGTGATATACTCTTATTTGAAAGACAGGGAATTTTGAATTACTATAAATAACACAATATCTACTAAAAGGAAAATTAGGGCAGGCGTTCCGCAGAGGTCTTTAATCGAACCCAAGCTATTTGACATATATATAAACGACCTACCGCAATTTTCAAAAACTCAAACCGCTTTATTCTCTGATGACACCGCAATATATGCGCATTCTTTCAGTGCTATAGTGGCAGCAAAACAAATTTAGATTCATTTAAACATGCTGCAGAATTTCTTTAAGATATGGAAATTAATGCAAATAAATCTGAATGTATTGTTTTTCGAAAGAAGTTACGGACGTCTAAATATTTCAAGTTTTAAAGTTTAATGGTGAAAATATTAAAGAAATAATACGGTCAATTACTTGGGCGTACGCTTAGATTCCAGACTAACATTTAAGAAGCATATAAACACATCCATAAAAATGCTCATTTAGCAGTAAAACACTTTACCCCCTTATTAATAAAAATAGCAAAGTTGGAATAGAAAATAAACTGTTACTATATAAAACCATGTTACGACCCATAATTTCTTACGCAGCACCAGTCTGGTGTGGTGCAGCTAAAAGTCATATAGCAAAAATACAGCGGTTTCAAAATAAATGCCTAAGGATGGCACTTGATAAAGGCAGGTACACTAGAATTAGAGAATTATATGATATCGCAAAAATAAGGTATATAAAAATTTTTATAACTAAGACCGCAACTAAAATTTATGAGACTAAACTCAATAACCCATTAATGAGTTTAATTTAAAATTATAAAGCCAGCAGATTATAATTTAATCTTAAACATAAATTACCTTTTGTTAATTTGAGGTTTTTTAGAGACTAGTATACTAAACTATCACTAAAAGTATACATGTAAACTGTAAAAGATATACTTAACAATTAATATTAATTGTTAAGTATATCTTACTTATAAATATTTATAAGTATAATTATTATATGTATGTATAGATCTGTAAATGCTTATATGTGCGTATGCGTGTATTCAACCAATATTGGAGTTAACTGCAAATAAATACAGATCATCACCATTGTGACTTGATCTATTAACTAATAGGTACATCAGTCTAAAGACACAGGTTTTTTAAGCATTTTTCTTGCATTTAAATGTAATTTTTAATTGTAAAACCCAAACTAATACACTTCTACTAATAGTAAAGTAGATAATAAGAAATGTTTATGTAAATAATTAATTTAAATATAAAGCACAATGATAAAGCTAAAATAGAGCTGGAGCATTGTATCAGCCATATTACCCTGTACATTATTGTTCTATTGTTCAATATTTCTTGTGACACACATAAAGTATTATTGAGTTAAGTTGAGAGAGTCCGTGCATAATACTTAAACAAAGGGACGACGCGGGTTCAAATCCAGGTGGGTGAACTTTCTTTTTTTACGTTATGTGGTCAGATAATGTCATTGTAATGACTTTGTAATGAATTTGTGTAGAAAGATTTCATTAAATAATGTGAACCCTTGAGACCTTTAGTTTAAATTTTAATAGCAGATCAGGTTGTTTTTGTTGCGCTTACTCATCTATATGAAAATTAACTACGATAACACACTTGCAGCCTCCAGGCATTTTAGGTATAAGCTGTTTTTTCTTAATACTAAGTTCACTTAAAATACGCTTTTTGGAGTTACTAGATTTTTGCAATATATGGGAAATATTTCCGGAGATAGATAATTTCCAGCTATTCGAAAAGAAAACAGGCACTCATTTTGTTACACAGTAAATTCATGATATCTTCTAGACACACAAGTCTTTACCTTTTGTAGACTATTTTATAAAAAAAATAGTTATTGCGAAGCTTTTATAACCTATTAAAAAAAAAGCCGTTTTAGTGCAATACTAATATCTTTCATCTTTGTTCGCAGCAAATGGCTTGGCATTCTCTTTTGATGTGAAAACGACGCTCAACATATCCGACGTCACATTCTATTCGAGTCAAACCACTCACAGCTACGACGTATATGCAAGTGCCCAAGATAGAGAAGACATATTATTTTTAAATTTATTAACAGGTATTAATATATATATATATATATATATATATATATATATATATATATATATATATATATATATATATATATATATATATATATAAGAATAAAATTGTTATAATCTAAATATTTCTTATTACTTTTAGGAAAAGTTGAAATAATTACTGGAGTGGGCAAAGCCATTCCTCTCAAACTTACAAAATGGAACAACCCTAATCGACCAATTAGTGGATCAGGTAAGTCGTTAACTCTTATTATTATTCATTTTTTAGTCTGGTCAAAGATTTAGAAATTATCTTACTACGTTTTCGGTAGGTACGATAGCATTAATATAACTGCAAATTCCTAAGTTAATATACAACAAAAAGTTCAATTCCGACCATGCCTTCGACAGAGAACAGCATCGACAACCCCCCCGGTCCCAGATTATAAAGGAACGTATCTACACCTTACTTAGCAAAGCGTTCCATGTTTATAGTCAGTTATTAACATTCTCTACTTAGTATTATAGAGGGTGACCCATAGAAAACGAGCTGGCAGCCATAACTATATATATATATATATATATATATATATATATATATATATATATATATATATATATATATATATATTAATATATAAACATATCGTCTGAAACCGACCTAGGATTTGGGTTCCAGGGGTCCTAAATAGCGCTCATTTGAAGAAATTTTTTCAAAATTCAAAAGTCGGGATCTCCTCATTAGTGAATTTTTTTAAAGAAAATTAGTTAAGTAGAATTGTAGGATAGGAAAAATAGATGTAAAGTTTAACCAACAACAATTTATACAAATAGAAATGTTCAGGTACCTTGCCAGTTTAAATGATGGTGAATGAAGCGAAGAACTGAGAAGAATGATAACGGTGGCAAAGCAAGAATTCAATGGGAAAAATGATCCTTTTGACCAATCAGGTTTTTAACTTGAAGAGAGTGATTTTTCCAATATGAAGTATCGGGTCATAAAGCTGGACTTTGAATAAACAGGATACTAAGAGAATAAAAGTTTTTGAAATGTGGACGTAAAGAAAATCACAAAGGATATGGAAAGGCGAATTAAAGTGTTTAAATTAATTCGTTGAAAATTATTTTAATTCTTTTATGATTTTTTTTTTCTTTTCAGGTTTATTTGGGCAGTACATGGTGACACCTGCCAGCGAAGCCTTGTTCGTGATAAACGGGAGATCACGAACGGTTAACTGTGAGATTGGTGCAGTGTCGCATCCCAGCGCGGTCGTCTGGACGACCCTCAAGTTTCACTAGAAGCCTACACTCATCAACAAAAATATCAACCGTTTCATAATAAGTTGAAGATTATACTTTTTATACATATACATAATATATACAATTAATTACAACAAATTATGTGAACATACAACAAAAAGAAACTTTCATGTCGAATGTTAAAAATTTTACCTAATTATTATTTTACTGAGTTGCCGACCAAGTATAACTAAACAATATATACAGCGTTGAGTCCTCTGACGTCATTTTAAGTCAGATGCGCCTAAGGTTTATGGATTAGATAGGTTGTCTGGTAACTCTGAGAGGGGAGAGACGCGAGAGGAGGGCATTACGTCATGTGTATTCCAGATGCGGATAACTCCTATCGTTTTACATTGCGTTTTGGTGTTTTAAATAACATTTATTAGAAATTTGTGTAACTTTTAATGTGTTTGCTAAGTATTTGAATGCGATCAGTTATATATTTATTTTAATGTTTATTTCGTGCGTCTCTGTGGCCGTGCGGGAAAGTCGCGACTTTCCAATACGGACTCGGGGGTCGACGGTTCGGGACTCACCGGCGGCGGATGATTTTTCAGATCACTGTCGTCGTTGAGATCGAGCTCAAGGTGGAGGGTAGGTTAGTTTAGATGAGCAAAAAGGGTCAGCAATGGCCTAACTGCCAGTAAGCATATTACCTTTACCTTTTTTTTACCTTTTATTTCGTACGCAATAGCAGCTAAATCGGAACTATTTTCTGAAAGACAATATTTTATTTTTTGAGGTGTTGTGTTGTAAGCATAACTGCACAGTGAATCAACGATATTACGAACTGGACGTTATTTATTCAAGATTATTTTTATATTAGATAATAAAATCGGTGAATCGTTATAAAGATAGATATGTGCTTAATGTAAAAAAAATAGGTTATAGGTATATATTTGAAATAAAAACTCAATAGATAACTTAACCTAAATATTTGTTTAGATACCTCATGAAGTTGTTATTGTTGTGTATTAATGTGCAAAAATAGTTCTAAAAAGGCAATGAAAAGTGGAGATAAACTTTCCTTCTTCTCTTTTCTTTTCCAAAATAAGTAAAAATAAAGTATTAGGTAAATTTACAGATACGCCTAAGGGGGCTTTTGAAAAAATCAAAAACATACTTAGAAGCTTCCCTAGATGTACAAACCGGAAGAAAAGTTTCGTGCAAACAAACCCCCTCCCCCTCCCCCCAAAGTTACGGTACCAGGAGTGAATAGGAGTGCTTGGCGGGAAAGAAGATAGAAAGGAAATATAAACAAAGAAAAGGCGAAAAAACAGCTTAGCCGCACCTATATGAGCTGCCCTTATCCCATTTTGTGTGAGTTTCGGGACACTGTGGCGTAGCGGGGAATGACATTGCGAATAATCTCGCAAGACTCGGTTCCCGGCGGCCGTTCTGTGGCCCGCCTGCGATGGGCATAAGTAGGAAGACAGTCTCTGTCGCCTTAGACAGGTGGACCGAGAAAGCAATGGAGAGGCACTGGAGGGGTCGGTTGGTGGCTGCAGGCAGGCGAGGAACTTCGTGGGGGGGGGGTGCAGAGATAAAGCTGCCTGGCTACTCGGAAGGAGTCGACCTACGCTTCGCCGCATCCTTGGGGTGCTGACAGGCTACTGCGCCCTTAGAAGACACCTCACATTGATAGGCGTAGAGAGGGATCCAATTTGCCAGAAATGCGGCGAGGATGAAGAAACGTCCTACCACTACCTGTGTGAATGCGAGGCTTTTGGGAGTCTTAGAGCAGAATTGTTCGTATCGAGGAGTCTGCAGAGGAATCAGGTAAGTGCCGTTCAATTGAAGACCGTCACGGCCTTCATCTCGAGGTCGAGGCGGTTTGGCGACGGAACCGAAGAAGAGTAGAGCATGGTTGCTGGGTTGCTGGGGTTGGCAAAAAGGGCCCATTGTGGCCTACTTGCTTGGCGTTGGCCTCCCCACCACTGCTACTACTACTATCCCATTTTGCAGCTACACCTCCTTAAAATTCTGTTTATCTCGCACACGACCCATATTCGCCCCCAGATTCCGCAACTTTCTTGTGGTTTATGCATTAAGGGTGGTTGTATGCATGTAGATCCCCGTATTTGGTAGAGGGGTTTGAGTGTTTTGTCCTGGGGGTTTTTTCTTTGCCTTCTGCATGCATACAAACGCCCACAATGCATAAACCACAAGAAAAATTTATTGAGAAAAACCCCCAAGAAAATTACGGAACATGTGCTGGGTAAACAAGATGTTAAGGAGGTGTAGCTGCAATATGGAATAAAGACAGCTTATATAGTTCCTGATAAACTGTCTTTTTGCGCATTATTCGTTTCTTCTTTCCCGCCCATCGCCCCTATTCACTCTTGCTCCCGTAATTTTATTGGAGAGTTGTCTGCAAGATATTTTTTTGTGTTTTATGCATCCAAGGGGTGTTCTATGCATGTTTCTGAAAGAATTTTCTAAAAGCCCTCCGTGAGCTCATCTACACAATTTAATTTATTTCTTGTGCTGTTACAATTTAATATATTATTTTAAAATTATAAAAGTTTAATTTGTATGGGTTGTTTGCTTAGAAATTGATTATGAAAATTATAAACCTACTATTTTGTATGTGTACAAATACATACCTACCTAAATATTATAAACTTACATAATTTACGCATTCTTATCAGTTGCATGTTACGTATTAAATGAGGCATATACAGTAAAATAAGTAAACCATTGAAAAAGCAAAAAACGTAGGTTGTGGTTTAGAAGAAAAACATTCTATCAAATTTTAGGCATTCTGAATTTATAATTTCATAAATAATAATTTCTTCGTTTTAGACATTTTCAAGATAAACCAATTAATTAAATCCATTAATTTGAGATCGATTAATATCCTAAAACTTCAATAATGTATGTTACTATGTTCACAATCTTAATTTTAACTTATTATTAAAGGTTTAATCTTGTTGTACGTTCAAAAGACATTCCTTTGAAAAGACTAACATGAAAATGCCGCCTTGTTTCAATATTCAGTGCACTATTGTTTCACTTGATGTAAATTGAGAATACATGTGACGTATTCCCGATCCACTCTCTGATTGGTCGAGAGTTACGATGTAACCTCTTTAATCTATAAACCTTGAGGTGCACCGAACATATGTTGATAGATATAAATACGTCAGGTGATGGACCACAATAATAAGGTTAGGAAAATTTCCCGCCAGTTCATAGTTTAAACTTTTTGCCATTGTTGCTACATGGAAGGTCTAGTTTCATCACCTGTATAGTTTGCTGTGTGAAAACTGGATTCTGTGATGAGCACTGATAAGTGCACTTGTAGAACGGAAATGACCACAACACATATTTCAAAGACCTTACGATCGTTTCGTTGACAACGTCAACGTCATCAGAGGATGAAAAATTCTAAAATTTTAGAAGATCGTTTCGTTGACAACGTCAACGTCATCAGAGGATGAAAAATTCTAAAATTTTAGAATTTTTTATCCTCTGATGACGTTGACGTTGTCAACGAAACGATCGTAAGGTCTTTGAAATATGTGTTGTGGTGATTTGGGGTCTCCAAGTGTACTTATCTGTACAGTTTGAATGAAGCAATTCTTATACTTGAAACGACCCAGGCTGAGAACTTTGATATTAACTATTAATACACTAAGTGAATATTGTAACCTGTGATGAGCACTGATAAGTAAGCTTGGACAACCCAAATCACCACAACACATCTTGTGAAAAACCTGATGATCGTTTAACTAACAAAGTTAGCGTCATCAGAGGATGAAAAATTCTAAACTACTTACAACTAAACATCGCCTTTTATACTGAGTCTTGGGTAAAGGTCGATACTGAGAGGGAGGCGAAACGCAGGCAAATTTTTTGTGTATTTTACTTTAATTGCTGGTACTAGGTCTTTGAACTTCCGTTATAACATTACCTGCCAAGTTACGGAATATTTAGTATATCAAAGACAATGCAAACAAAAGGCTAGAAATCAGTGGCGGCGCTCGATTTAAGGAACTTTTATTTGTTGTTGCCTTAAAAATATATCTCAAAGGCAACAAAAAACAAACCTCCTCAAACCGAGCGCTGCCACTGATTTATAGTTGTGTTTTTTGTTGCCTTAGAAATATATTTATATATGCTCATTTGAAGAAATTTTTGCAAAATTCAAAAGTCGGGATCTCCCTATTAGTGAATTTTTCCTACGAAAATTCACTAAAAGAAGGCTACAACTATTAATTAGTTAAGGTCCAATTAAGATTTTTTTATTAATTTAAATATTTATCTAAAGCTCGTTAATATTGGGACAAACTCTGCATTGTTTTAAGGCGCTTAATCAATCCAGTGGTGTATGGTTACTTTTATATGCTTTAGACAGCTCTTGAGATAAATAATGTTTTAAAATGTAGGACTAAGTTTGTTTGCGTGAAATGTATTAGATTTGTTCAACTGTACCTTACATAAATTGAAAATAAGTTAAAAATGGTACTTTTTGCATGCTTAGAAAATAAAATTTTTTAGAAACTGACGTTGCCAGGACTTGGAATGCCAGACATTTTATATTTAATAGAAGTCTTTTATATTCAATGAAAATCTTCTATCTTCTAAGTTCCCAAAACATAAAATATATATGTGTGGGTTTCTGAAGAATATCATCTTATTTTGATATTTGGCACCGCGTATGGAGATGATTGATTATCAAACTGAAGGTAAGGTTTCCGAAGAATATTATCATATTTTGATATTTGGCACCGCGTATGGAGATGATTATCAAACTGAAGGTAATATTATTTTTCGAAGGCCAGATTTGCTTAATATTTCCGAAATCCTACTGTCTCTTATTTTAAGCATGCAGGCTTCCGCTATTATGGTGAAGAAGGGGAACCATTCCAGGAGTCGCTATTCTACAGAGTTTCTTAAAGCAGAACTACTAATCACAATTATTTTTTAAAGGAATTGCTTTTTTTTGTCAAAGAGAATAAAAACGATTTTGCAGCCATACGAAAAAATTCAAAGTGTATGGTTTTTAAATCTTTTTATTTTACAATATTTGCTTAAGACATATTACAAAGTCAAAAAAGTTGGACCTCTTGTTCCTGAACAACATTTTTCGAGGGTTTTTTTTCGTTAGAGGAACGGAAGACAATAAAGTTGTCATGTTCAGCTTAAAGCGATGTTTTAATGTTTGATTGACATCAATGTTGTATCGTTGTTATCTGCTTTTCATTTATCTAAATATGTTTAATAGGTATATGTATCTATGTATTTATGTATCTATGTAATTAATTACACCTAGTGTAAAAGAAATAATAAATTATTTATTTGAATCGGCTATATATGTATGAAAATTCTATATCTTCAAGCTAATTTTTCTATTTTTGACATATTGATTTCTGGATACACTACCCGGGTCAAGGTTCCATTGAGTTTGTTTAGCTATACTTGGTTGTCATAAATCCTTGTTCGAAAATAACATTTTCGTTTCAACAAATCTATTTAAGGCGAAATACGTTAGACAATAACCTAATTTAAAATATATCAATACCAAAGTTGGATTAACGGTTAATTTATACGGGATGCAGTTGAAGCCAACAAGACTACGAGAAAAACATTAAAACCAACGTCAAAAAATCGTTAGCTAGAATGTTTTCTCAGTTGGGTCGCTTCCAAGATTTGTAGGGGTGCGAAGCAAAAATTTATAATACATATATATTCTATACTGCTTGTTTCTCCTAATAA
Source organism: Tillus elongatus (assembly GCA_964006375.1). Taxonomy (NCBI): domain Eukaryota; kingdom Metazoa; phylum Arthropoda; class Insecta; order Coleoptera; family Cleridae; genus Tillus; species Tillus elongatus. Next base: position 36,330,637 of record OZ023263.1, on the reverse strand, counting down.
GTGTCCAATATTTTACAGGCTGATTTTCCAAATTATTCTAAAATAGAAAGCTGTTTTAAATATGTAGCCAAAAACGTTTCGTTTTGGAGATTTAGGGTCTTAAAATTATTATTTTTTGTTGTTTTGGTATTGTTTAAAACCTGTTTTTGAAAGTTTGTACGCACGCTATGCTTTGATGTACTTATAAGTAAATATCATTAAAAGTTTAAATTTTGATTAAACCGAATTGAAATTAAAAGAATTTCAAAAGGTCTCATTCGCTTAAGTGAAACGGAAACTTTTAAGAAAGACAGACATCTTTTGGGAACGCATAGGACAATACGAGCACCAGAGATTGGGGGGGCCAATTATTAACCAAGCTTATAAACATCAGAAAACGTGCACCAGGATAGTGGCGATGGCGCCAAATATTTTTCACATTCTGGTATGGATTTTTTTTAGTAATAATTTGTTATATCCTAAGCGCTTTCAGATAATACAAGCACTTCCTCCTCGTGACTTCCCACTACAAACTACCTTTTATCATTGGCTTTGTCGCAGGCTTATTTTAAAACTCTGTTAGAACATAAAATCCTATTTCAAAAGTAAATTTTTGACTCAACGCTATAAATAATTTTCATTATTTGATAGGTGTATTCTTCCTCCCTGAAAGACTTGACGGTGAAAGTTATCGTCGTTTGCCTAGGGAGGATTTGCTTATTTTACTCTAAAATGTGCTGGTCTTACTTAACAGTAAAATGTGGCTTATTGGTGATGGTGCACCGTCACATTCTTGCATTGTCCGATAATTTTCAAACCAAACTTTCTACAATCAGTGGATCCGCCAGGGGATCTGAACCAAGGCTGTCTATGTTACCAGTTCTTAAGAGTTGGTATTATTTTCTGTGTGGAAATCTGAAGACTCTAGCTTACCAAACACACATTTAACAACTCAGAGGACACATTTTCGACTCTGATATACTCCAGGAGTTTCTCGAAGAGTTCTCGATCAATGAGAAGGATGTCCAATCCGTGCATAGAGCACGGCGAAGGAGTTTTCCAACAATTATGATGATGTTTTTTAGAACGTTTCATTAGTATTTAGCCTTATTTTGTAAAAAGTACTTGTTTTGTATTTTTGAAGTTTATTGTTTAAAATACTCGCTTATTTTAAATTAATCAATGTATTTCTAATTTGATGTTCAGTATTAACAAGAATTGTAGTTGTTTTAAATTGATTGTCCCAGAAAATGTTACAACAAAATGTGAATAAAAAATGATATGTAGTATTATTTGTACGCACAGATGAATATTTCGCTAAATAATTTGAAAACGGTTACATATATATGAAACAAAACCACGTTAACAAAAATGTTAAAAAGAGTGCAGCGAACTCAATTGTGAAGAGAATAAAAGTTAGAGGTGTCGTAAAAAACAGCGGGTGGATCAAAAAGACAATATGCTGCATGAAAGTTGATCTTTTAACAATATCCACTGTAGGAAACTTAAAGCGTAGCACATGCATAAAATTTTAAAAGTCAATTCCAAACATCCAATATTACCAACAAAAAAAAACAAATAAAATTTACAATTTTCACCACCCTGTTTTTCGAAACGAAATGTTTTTGACCACGTATTCATAAGAACTTTCTATATTAGAATTACTTGAAAAATCACCTCTAAAATGTGGACGCTTAATAAAAAGTAACTTGTATACAGAGTGATAATTGAGTACGGGGCAAAACTCTAGGATCCGGTTCCTCATTTCATATATATATATATATATATATATATATATATATATATATATATATATATATATATATATATATATATATATATATATATATATATCCAAAACAAGGTAGTTGACAAACTGCACCCTTGCTTAAGCCCTTTTGTGGTGGCAAAACTTTCAGGCAGGGCGTTTCCGACTCTCACCAGACTCCTCGATTCCTTATATATGTTCCATATAGCGTTAACGTAAGTCTTACTTAGGCCAACCCTCGACAAAGTTTCGAAAAGTTTCTTTAAGGGTGTGTTGTATGATTTTTCTAGATCGACAAACACTGGGTGGGTAGGGAGGTTACGAGCCGTTCGTTTTTCTACTATTTGTTGTAACGCAAATATATTGTCAGTAAATTATCGTCCTGTGCATATCATCCTAAGCAAAAAATTCATATAAACATAAGCATTAAACCAGATTTACCAGATACGGTTTGTTAAATCTTATCCAAAGATAGTTTTTTCAAATATTGAAAAAAACCAAACCCATATAAAACTGTAATCCAATGGCAAATATAAACTCCTCAAAGCACATCATTGTGGCGAAAACTCTTTTCCAAATATAACAAGTGTGGTGCTTCAGGGTAAGCTATATGATTCAATTTGAATAAAATACTCCCCGCCGCTGTTTTTGTTCCAACTGAGACCCCCATACGCTTCCACAATCAAAACTAGACAAAAGTCGCCTTGCAGCTTTTTTGTCCTAAAGAAGCCGATTTTGCTAAAACCTCAGAAATAATAATTTTGATGTAACGTTGTCTTCACAATAATAAAAATGTTGATGTCTCTTTATGGGCTTGTCTTGTTGACTTACCGTTCCGTATAAATTCACCTTCTACGGGATGTGTATCAGTTCAAGTTCATGAGACCGTTATTTTTGCCAGATTGCGCATTTTGATGACATTGGTATCGATGGCACTATCTGTATATAATATACCTATACAAGGCAAAACGTCTCGTGGACACTATGTCAACGCAACCGAGAAATTATTTTACACGACAATATTTTCGCGTTGGCGTTGAGGTTCTCGTCTTCTGCGGTTGCCTCTAAACACGTGTATACAAAATCTAAATCCAGCTAAGAAATCTGTAGCAAATGACGGTCTGATTGACGTTGACTCGACTGAGCATCCCGTATAACCCACTTTTAGTCAAATCAAACTTAAAAGTTCAATGACACACTTGCTTCTTGGGCATTTGTATTAAGTGATCCTCATTTTTTTGCTGATTTGCTAACGGAACTTGAAAATTTGGTAAACTTTGTATAAACCTATACTTTTAGTTTAGTGCCATTGAAAGTACATCTTTCTGTTTGTAGTGAATTTTTGAATGGACATAAAATACGTTAGACAAAGGAGCAGCAAAGCTGTAGTAGTATCAATGAAAGGAAAGGCTGTTAAATATGTATTATCATTTAAAAACTAAAATATATAAACATGAAAGTTCCTTGTAGGAAAAAAATATAAACATAATCCAGTAATGTATTGTTAATATTAGAACAAATGATGTTTTTAGTACTAAATATTATTTTTAGTACTTAAAAAAACGATATCAGACCTCACTTGTAGATAAAGCGAAACATTATCAATATAGATGACTCTTCTGAAATGTTACAAAATAATGTGAAAGCTATTGTGAAGTTTCAAAAAATTACGATAAAAATTTATTTATATAACCTATTTCGCAAAATTTCTGTCTTGTATGCAACAACAACTGCTATTAATGAATTTAAACTTTCGCGGCTGGCGTTGATTGAACTGCTAAATTGCTTCCGGGCAGTTCTGCCGTGATCAAACCTACTTGCTAGACGTTTTCTCAACCATGACCGCTGAATTGTTCAGTATATGAATGAAAACTGAAGTCATTCAGCAGTTATAATCTCTTATTGCCGTGAAAACTGAAAAGTTTAAATAGTCTAATGTGAAATGAATATCTGAGCACTCTCGCTGCGCCAGTTTCAATGTGTCTGCCAGTAAAAGCACAGAGGTCCATGGTGTGATTTCTGAGCAAACCACATTACCAAGATTGTAAAAGAGTCGGTGTTTTAAAACGGAGTGGGTAGCTTGAAGTTAAGATTTAAGCCCTATAGAGCTAGTGTGGTGTGTGATAAAGTAGACGTGAGATAGACTACCTTACACTGAAGTCTTACAAAATGTAGATGACCTTGCATATGCTCTATGTTTAAAAATAGGCAATTATGTTATAAATTGCCATTTCACGTTTAGAAAAATTACCAGTTGCTAAATCTAAGTCGCCTCTTTTACTATATATGAGGCCTGGATTTTGTAATGGGCATTGATAAGTACGTTCTTGAGAGCACAGTTCACAATATATTTCTAGACGTGTGGACAAAAAAACTGTCTTTGTTAGAGGACAAACAAAACCGTTTTATTCATTATCTGATAAAGCACACCATCTTGGTCGGTTGGTCCAAAAATGTGTGCTAAAGGATTAGCTTTTCCAAAATGTAACTGTTTCTTTTTTTTTAGAAAATAAATGTTACCCAAATAAGTTCCTTCCTAGCATAGTTACAGAAAACAAATGTTTTTTAACAAACAAAAGTTATATTATATTGTAATATTCCAGAAGAATATTGTTGACAGATAAGTACCAGGTAAAAAAATTACTAAATCTGTCCAATGTATTAGTAAATTCGGATTTTTGGAACTGAATATTTTAATAATAAGAGTTGTTTTAATATTGTAAATGTAGTCATGTGATAAATTTAAAATTTTATAAGATGAAATATGTTATTATTTACAGCATGTTACACTAACTGTAAAAATATTTACATTTTGCCAAGTAATTCAAATGAAGCAAGCTGATAATAGTATGTATTCCACCCAATAGATTTAAGAACAATCACTTCATTCTTTAATTAATTAAAAAACAAATAAAACAAATATGATTTTCTAAACATATGTCAATCCTTCAGATTATATAAATCACATAAAAATGGTGCAAGCTTTCACAGTTTTGAATTCTACGAGACCAATTTGAAAATCTGAAATCACGAAAAGTCCACCCTGGCATTTACAATTTTTTAATCAGCATAAGTTAATTAATTAAATCAGATGTTATTTTGTGTATACTATTGTATCTTGTTTGTTTAATGTCGCTTTATTTCCCGAGTATTCACAATCACCGATGTCACCATCCTGTAAATCTTGCCGACTCACTACCTTTTTTGAGGGAGCGTATGGATCTTTGCCGTGCCTAACATCGCGTAGTACACAGCGCTGGTAACATACCCCCCCCCCCCCTCTGAATGGCGGTACGTGCAGAAATTCAACATGCACAAACTTAACATCGGTGTAAGCTTGTGGTTATTTAATATTTAAAATAAGTAAAGCTATTTGATATGTTTGAGGTAGGTCAGGATAATAATTAACTCGTAGGTTCCACGAATAATAATGTATTAACAAGATACTAACATAACACTTATGGTTAACTTATCATCTAATTATTACGACGATGTGACAAAGTGTTGACTGTTCGACGGCCTGCGGAAGAGAGGCCTGAAGTTGTGAGCTGCATAGTGATGGGTTGTTATTTAACAGTCTGTTATTTTTTAACTGTTGTCGAGCCGCCACAGTAACAACCTGTTATGAATATATACAAATAACAGGTACAGGAGTGGGGATGCTGTTGCGCTTTACACTAGAACTCGGAGTTGTATCTGTTTCTGTTGTCGCATCTGTTTCTGTTGCACTGCAACTAGCTACGATGAACCAACTTCTGTTTTCATCCGCGACTGTTATAACAGGATGAATGGACATGAGACTGGGAATGGGGTATAGAGTATAGAGCGGACTCTACTTCATAACATACTACTTTATACTAGTGTGCTCACAGCTTTGGGAACGTAGGGTCGTCGGTACAATGAAACTTAAATTTTGACAGGTAGTTGTTGATTCACAAAAACACACACATATATTTACAATTTATAAACAAACACAAAATATGAAAATCTCGGGACGCAGCAAGTGCGTTATGGTAGCGAATTTTCTTTAAAATATTTTTGATAGCAAATGTCTTTCTTTGATGAAAGCAGGCATCAAACTTGGTTGCCTATATAGTAGAAACAATGTATCATATTTCATTGAAACAAATTTATTGTTTGAAAATATATAAACATTTTTCAAAAGTCTAGATGCAGCAAATGTGTTATGGAAGTGATTTTCCATAAAAATGTTTTTAATAGCAAATGCGAGCAGGCATCAATCTGATTACCGGTATAGCCTATGTAGTCGAAACAATGTACTATATTTTATCAAAATTACTTATGGTTTGAAAATATACAAAAATTTTCCGAAAATAAACTTAAATGTTGGTTTTCTATCCAACAAAGCTTACGTTAATAGCAAATTGAGTTATTGAAATTTGAAGGATTTAATGAAACTTTGGTAAATTTGCAGATTAGCGCCCGAACGCTTTTCAACAAATTGTTTTCAGAGACATTACTAGGACCTCACCTGCAGGTTTCTGAACAGTTTTTTGAAAAACGTTCGGGAGCTAAACTGCAAATTTGCCGAAAATTTGCTACCAAAACGCACTTACTGCGTCCAGATTTTTTTCTTACAAACGCATCATATTTCGATAAAAAATGCAAAAATGCATTAACGAATTTGTTCTACGAAAATTAGTTTAAAAAAATTATACACCCCTACTCACTCCTGGTCTCGTAACTTCCTTGGGGAGTGTGAACAAGAAATTTTTTTGGGGTTTGTGGATCCAGAGGGGTGGGGGCCTAGGCAGGTTTCTGAAAACAGTTTTTTGAAAAGCGTTCGGGAGCTAAACTGCAAATTTATCGAAAATTCGCTACCAAAACGCACTTACTGCGTCCAGATTTTTTTAAAGATAAACGCATCATATTTCGATAAAAAATGCAAAAATGCATTAACAAATTTGTTCCACGATAATTTGCTAAAAAAAATTATAGGCCGTTAAACCATAAATTTTACTAAACCTACAAATAAATATCCAAACAGCTACCAAACTTAACTAAACTGACAGCCAAAGCACCAGAGAAAGGGTCTATTTGAAATGGATTTCCTGTAAACGTTTTAGTAAAATGAAGGGCAATGACGGTTGAATCTGAAACTTAAGGGCTTGCAGAACACTCTTCTTGCAACATTTTCTTTTCACAAATGGTATTTGTTTTACATTCTTTGCCTAAACATTGCCAATTTTGACGTTTAATATTGCGAGTTTGACGTTTTGAGGAAAACTCCTACATTTATTGCTTTAACTGCCCATAACTTCTTTGTCTTTAAAGCTATGGACTTAAATTTTGGTACAGAGTTCACTCTTTATAATACAAACGCGCGTACCAAATTTGGTTGCCCTTACTTTGTTACTTCCGGAGATATGAATTTTTTTATAAAGAAAACACAAAATTTTCCGAGAAAACCTGGTCAGATTTTCCTGGCTAACGAACTTATCCAAGCCACTTGCAAAAGGAAGGTACTCTGCAAATTTGATCAAGATCGGTCCATTATTTTTTGAGTTATCAGTCGGATATATATATATATATATATATATATATATATATATATATATATATATATATATATATATATATATATATATATATATATATATATATATATATATATATATATATAAACACAGATCTCCCCATAAGCGAATTTTTTAAAAAAAAATTCGCTAAAAATGTAAATAAAATCAACGATGTTTCTTTTTTTTTTTTTTTTTTCTTTGAGAAAAATTGTCTTACACTAAAAAATACTTTTCTAACAAAACACTTTTAAAGTTCTGAGTTTTTGTTGATGAACATTATTTGACTGACTTTGGTCGACGAAAGTCTGTTACGGCGGTCACCTAAAATTTGTCCTGTTTTAGAAAAAAGTCTTTCGCACGGAACAGACGTAGCGACAGTCCCAAACTTCTCCTTCACTATTTTACTTAAATGTGGATATTCATAAGAATGAATTTTTCACCATTTAAGTGGATCTCCATTTCTAGGCAAAAGCCGTTAGTTGTTTACACAGTTTTTAAAAGCGTACTGATTAAGATGACCGGAGATTCACCGGCGGTGAACCGAGAATCGAAAATGTAACTAGAGATCCTTCTAACAAAAAATAAAAGCGTAATGTAATAAAGAACCATATGTGCAGAATAAAGGCAAATTTCTTTACCGAAATTTTATGAGAGGTGCAGCATGTTGGAGCTTCCGGTTTTGCAGAAACTCCATCAACTTTGATTATTCAAATGGAACACCTTTTATATTATCTCATTTTATTAATATTACAAGTCATGCTTGTAAAAAGTAAGCTAAGTTTCCTTCACTTCTGACATTTATGGTCGCTAAAAAATTCGTTCTTAATTTTTCAATATGTGAAAGGCTGTATATGTAGCAAGTGAAAATTATTAAAAATGAACTATATGACTGTAAAAATAAAATCAGGTCACCGCGTATATAAAAAAATAATCACATAGTCGTTGACGTAAACTCAATCTTCATTAGATAACTCGATATGCAGATGGCATTTTTGTTTTAAGAAAAAACTGATATGTATACAAATGTACAGTTATGCTTTAACATGAGTCCTTAGGTATTATATTATATTAGGTAGTTTTTTGCTCATTCTTCTTTGCCTCATGTAACTAATAAATCAATATTCCTTTTTACTTTTCACTTTGGAAATCTAAGAAATAGGTCCGATTTTAAACATCTTTTTTTTATTACTACTGCAAAATAAAAAATCGCTGAAACTTAAAAAATCTCAGAAACAGTACCAATTTTAATGAAATTATAAAAATATTCCCTGTACCCAGTATAGTTGAAACCAGACACACTTCGCCCTATAGGTAGAGAGAAAAAAATTAGTTTTAATTTTAAAAAAATTATTTATTTTATTTTTTGCTTACAATAATTCATTTATTTCATATAGCTCTCATTTTCAAGGAAAAGATGGCTATAGAGGTTTTTAAGCTCAATGCTTAACTAATACTTAATTAGTAAAGAAAATTCGAAAGAAATTCTGCATTGTTGAATTTTTTACCAAATTATTATTAGTGATGAATACCCAAAAAAAAAACCTCCATCATTTTTTTAATAAAAAATTTATTAATTGTTTTAAACATAATACAAGAATATTTTTTATTTTAAACATTACCCAACTACACCACCGGACGGGTTCACCTACTGTTACTACGTCTACGTGGAATTCTTAATAATTCATAGTTCATACTGTTATTTTCAACCTGTTATATTTAACTGTTATTTCTAAATAACAGTAACAGGTGCGACCTCTTAAAGCAATACAACAGTTTTTCCCATCACTAGAGCTGCATGCTCTGTTCTGGTGAAGTAGTCATGTGCGCATGCTCACTCTCACTGATAGCGGTTATTTGATCTACTCAAATACATAGACATATACATCACTATTCATTAATGTTAGTCTGAGGTTAGCATTGGATTCACCGCGACAAATTAGATAAGAAAGTGTGATTGGTTTTCTAAAACATTGGTTATGAACGAATTTTTGAAAACTTTATGAGGCGCAAATGAATGTGCTTAATAATATGCTCGCTAGACAATAAAGCTAGGTGAAATCCGAAGTTACCGTTACACAAGACAGTGTGATTGGTTTCCAAAACCATTGATAATGAACACTTTTATGGCTGTTTTAATCACACGAGGAGTTTTTTAAGTGGTGCACCTGAATGTGCGCTTATCTCGCTTAATATTAAAGGTATGTGAAATCCGAGGTAACCGTTGGATTGATCACGACAAACTACATAAAAAAGTGTGATTGGTTTTCAAAAACATGGGTAATGAACGATTTTATTTAAACTATGCATTAAACCATTTGAAATCACTATACCTAAGTGTTGAGAACATTCTCAAATGTTATGTACTACAAAAATTCAAATTCATTTTTTTACAAATACATAAAAACATATTTTTTCTACAAGTCGTAGTAACAAAACTTTCACAAAGTGCGAATTAAAAGTTTCTAATATTTTGATCATTTAAAAAACTTACTGTTGGTTTTGTAGAGGTATATATTCAAATCTAGGTTCTTACGAAGATCATCATTAAATTATGTAGATGTTAATGTTAGTTATTACAATAATTTAAATATATAAACTTTCTCGTTACTGCATATGAGTTGTATATTTCGTTAATTAAACGATATAATCTTTACTACACATTGTAAATCGTAAATCCACTCGTCTGAAAATCATGTTAGCTCACAATATATGGTCGATTAAGACGCGTTTTATATTCGTTTATTTACGTCTTTCACCGCAAAATAAATGTTTTTAATAATCTTGAAAAAGTAAATAATATAACACTTGTTATTCGCACATTAAATACTTATTCAAAAATATTTTTCATTTATAATTTTTTATCCAAGAGAGGCATCCTCGATTTTAATTCAGCTAAACCAAATAATACGCTATTAGATTAGATTATGGTCAATGTGAGTGGGTTATTTGAGTCGCTCCACCGCAACCTTAGGTCTATTGTAGCTCACGTCTAATTGCATAAATTTCACACCACAAATCCGGTCGATCTGAGGGTGAAAGCTGGTTGGACAAATGTACTGTCATCTAAGTGAAGTCGCTTGCCCATTCCGAAGCTCACAGAGACATCCCTCAGTGTTTGCCTCGAGGAAGTATCATGCAGTCCCACTCTCTAGCGGCATCCAAACAAAGTCGTTTGCCCGTTTCGAAGCTCACAGAGGAGGCCTCAATCTCCAGGCGTAATCCATCATTAGAGATCCCAGCTCTCTTCCGGTTTCGTCTAGACCCGATACCCCCCGTGTTTGTTTAAATTTCACCCAACAAATACAGCTCTCCGCAGGAAACGATATTTTTTAGGGTGAAAGTGGCGTTGACATGTGTGCTGTGATCTGAATGGGGTTTCTTGTCCATTTCAAAGCTCACAGAGATATAGCGTCTCACTGAGTTCGTCCAGACCCAGTATCCGTCAGTGTTTGACTCGAGGCGGTATCATATGGAGTCCCGCGCCCGAGCAGCATCCAAGCGAGATCTTTTATCTGTTTCGAAGCTCACAGAAAAGGCATCAATCTCCAGTTGTAATCCATCCCAAGAGATCTCAGCTCTCCTATGAGTTCTTCTAGACCCGAAAGCGACCAGTGCTAGACCCAAGGCGACATCACACCGAGTCCCTCTCTCGGCACCCAAGCAAGGTCGCTGATCCGTTTCGGTCTCATGATCCGGGTGTAAATCACTCAAAGATTTAACTTAACCCATCATTTAAAACCCGGCTCTCGAGTAACAATTAAGCGAGCTCAATTATTTTACATTTCGAAGCCCACAGTGGAGGCCTCAAATCCGGGTGTATACCACTCCCCAGAGATACCCGCCTCCATCCAGGTTCATCTGGATCAGACCCTCGCCAATGTTTGACTCTTGCTAGTCACCTCTTACGACAGACAGTAGTTACATTGGGCATATTCTTTTATTTTATCCCCGGACCAACAAAGGTACGCTACAGGCAAGATATTAATTGACTGCCAAGGTCAAATCGAACACAAATACCACCATGAGTATTATTGTAACCAGACGTCAACCTTAATTTTCGATCGGCGATAAATAAGGACATAATTGTTGCAAACGCTTTGTATACCTTCCTATATTTAAGCGATTTCTTTACGAACATTTTCTAAAAAGTGAATCTGGGTCAAATATCCGGAAAGCGTTTATTTTCAGAATATGTATACATAGTTAAAAGTTTATTTTTGCGTTAAGAAGTTCAGATAAAACTAGACAAGACCAGAATTTATTTACATCTGCAGTCTGAAAAATAAGGATGTCATTTTATGTAGGACACCTGTACAAACTGATTCAAAAGTTATTGTCAAAACACTTATTTCCAGAGTAGTTTGAAGCGCCCGTACATTCGTAAAATGGCCTCATATAATTCTAACACAATACATTAACATGTAGCACTATTTTTTACTTTATACATCTGTATACCCACAGCATTTAGATAATCTCTCAATATTACGTAACACTTAGGTAGACGTGTTCCTTTTCACGACTTTAGGTCGCGTGGGTTAAGACACCGCTGAAATTATAGCGCCCCTGCGTGCTGTGCTATTGAAAATAAGAAAAGGTGAGAAATTCGTTTGAAATAAAGCAATTATTTGCAGATTTTAAGCTTCACAACAATAATAAATCCCTAAAAACACCTAGAGAATAAAAAAATATTGACTTTCACAAGTAATTATGATTTGGTGAACTAAATTCAAATTCAAATGGGAGAACGAACCAAACTTGCTTAAAGTTACTCACATTGGCTACTGGAATATGTTATAGAATCGAAGCACTGCTCTCCACAAACATTCTTCATGTGCTTCATACACTAGTTTTTGGCACCTCTTTCACAGCAGCGTTTGGTTTTAATATCGTTCGGAGTTAGAAAAATCATACATCTGTTTTGCCTCACCGACAACTGAGGTCTCATAGGAAAATTCTCAGAAACACCTGATAGTTTTTTTTTTCGAGGGATCTTTTTTGGAAACTTTTATTTATGGCCCTTTTGCATAGGTGATCGTTTATCATTTTAAACCGAACTTCTAACAGAAATTGTCTTCTTTACAATTTGGAATCCGGATTACTGGCAAAAATCACCTAGCCATTTATCCCGACGATATCGAACAGTCTTAAAAAAATACAAATGGCCCAACTATATCATCTCCTCGTATTGTAGGTTCCGCGCGTTTCCTTGGCCCTATTCACTCCAGCTTTAGTTATATTATACATTATTATAATCTCTGAAATTCTCAGGTCTCGCGTGGCATCGGCGGTCCCATCATTGTGTATTGTGGAAATGAGGATCATATTTAGTTTTCTCGGAACATGCGATACAAGAGTTGCTTTTTGCTGAAAGCCAGATAAGTTGCTTTTCTCTTTCCTGTTCTCCATCTCTAATAAATTTGGTAGTACATAGTTCGTTTTTATTTTTCTGCGATCTTCCAAAACGTATGATGTTTTTGGTCAGTAAATATTCAGCCAGTGGGATACCCCCCCACCAGTTGTATGTTGTGACGTTTTCACGAATGTGATGAGACGTTTGACAGTATTAAATGGTGAATTCGAGGCCTCATATGAGTAGATAAGCTATGAGAGAACGGGACCACATAAAACCCATCCCTTTCAAAATGCACATTTTTTGAAAACCACCCCCCTAGTACCTCCACTTTGGGGGAAACCGTGCATGGTTTCATATTGACCATCTGCAGTCGCCGCCGCATCCGGTATTTTTGATGAGTCGGCAGCGATATTTTTTCTCTGTCTCCAACGATAATATTTTTCCTGTCTAAATGACTCAACATTTCAACCGCCAAATGATAAAGACCTTTTGCTTCTGACTACAATATTTGATAATTTTAATTTGGTTTCCTGTTAAAATAACTCAACCTATTTTCTCAGCTGCAGAGATGATAAAAACTTCTGTCTCTCTTTAGTCGTGCGAGCTGACGTAACTTTCAATCGTGGAGTCCTCCTCAATGATTCCCGCATTAAGCTCCACACCCAATTTGTTGTCGCTAAAGACCAAAGCTATCATGACTAAAGGTATGGTGACGCAACTTTATATCGTGGAAGCCTCATCAATGATTCCCACCTCTCATTAAGCTTCATTTCCCGTTTGTTGTTGCTAAAGACCAAAGCTCTCCTGAGGTAAGGGTGACGCAACTTTATAACATGAAAGCCTCACACAATGTAATTATTTCAGACTTATTAATTAATAAAGCTCTGATACAACCGTCATTTGTTTTTGTTAAAGATTAAAGCTCTCATGACTAAAGGTAGGGTGACGCAACTTTATAGCATAAAAGCCACATCCAATGTAATTAAATTGATTAATAAAGCTCCGATACAACCCTCATTTGTTGTCAGTAAAGACCAAAGCTCTCATTGAAAGCCTCATCCAATTATTTCACCCTTATTGATTAATAAAGCTACGATATAACCCCCTGTGCAAAATCTTTCTTTAACTTTTTTCCGTAGAATCGGGGGGACACGGGACCACTGGGCGGGTGGGCGTGATCGATGGAGGGGAGAAGCGCTCTGATTGGTTAAATTTATCCAGAATGGCCATGGGTGAAAAATTGCCGCTTTTACCTCTAAAACGATCTCGGATTGGTCAATTTTATCTAAATCGGCATGGCCACGCCCCCCAACGTGGAGGTACTAAGGGGGTGGTTTTCAAAAATGTGCATTTTAAAAGGGGTGGGTTTTATGTTGTCCCGTTCCTTCATAGCTCATCTACTCATATGGATCCAGCGGTTTTCCACACATTCCTAGAGTATAGCAAGTCCTGCAGTCACAAAAGATTTGAATTTTCAGTCCCTACTTCGTGTGTTTGCTTTGGATATACTGGTGGAAACCACAATGATCCCAGAATGGGTCAAGTTTCTTGTTAATTGTAGTGTACGTGAAAACAGAATAATAGCGCCGGAAGTTAAAAAATAATAACCCAAAGCTTTCCTGATACGCGCTAGAGGAATTACACTTCTCTTTTGAGGACCTGTCTCTGATGTTATCAAACAGAAGGCATCGTAGCAATACCTTAAAAGTTTCATCAACACTGTCGCAGTTAAAATTTCAACTCCTATACCATTCTGAGCTCTTATGTCTGGCAAATTTTGACTCACAACCCGAAACAAATCTGCTACAATCAACGGACCAATCACCGCCTTGAAATCTGTTTCAGCAGTTTGCCTGAGATCCCGTTCTCTCAAATATATATAAGCAATACTCGCTATGCAAACATTTGTATTCACTGTGACACATCTTGTAATCGAAGAATCGATGAAAGCAAGATGGTTATTTGAATTTCACTCTGATTCAATTACTCCAGCTGTGGCCAAATTCTGGCACAGTTGGTTCAAGAAACCATTTTCTTGCCTTGTCTCGTCTTAGATAATATCGACCACTTGGAACAACAACTACCGATAAAGGCTCATCATCAGAATCCGCACCGCCAGTTTCTGATTCACTATTCTGTTAAGACTCTTCGTAGTGCTCGGATTCGTCTGGATCCTCAGAGTACTCAATCTCGAGGGCATCGTCATCACTAAGAACCTCCTTCAACTGCCTTTCCAACCTTGCTTGATCAGCATTATATGACAAGCAAACTATTTTAACAATATCCTTTAAAAAGAAACGATAGAAACTAGTGACAAAAGATGGAAGTTTTGAATCGCTTGTCGATCGGCTATTCACCTTTGAGATTCACATCAATAATTAGTGTATTATTGTTCATTTATACATTTAAATCGATAAGTTTATATATTGGATTGGTTTTGGAACAACCTAAATTACGTCAGTGTATTTATTAGCTGATCTTACGATCCTAATGCTTACACTAAGAATACCAAACCATGCTAGGTGCCCTTAGAATTGAATGTATAATGAATTAATACATGAAATTTATAAGTAAACTTTATTTTATGTTACATATAAACAGAAATTGAAGCAACCAACTTATCGAATTTGTATAAAGAATTCAAAATAAATGTTACGTGAGAACCCACATAAGGTGTCGCCAAAACCCAGAGCCTGTTATAAAGAAAATACCAGACAACCTGTCAAATTAATTTAAAAATAGGCAAGGAAATATGGTTGACAATATTTTGACGGGAAGATACTAAAAAGTGGCACCATCTTTCGGGCTGGAGGAGAAACCTATAGCTATATTTATGATGCTGGTGTGTTTTGTACATCCCGAGTGACTAGTTTAGGGTTTAATGTTCAGAAATATCCTTTAAGTTGTGTGAAATGTTACAAAGATTTACCACGAACAATTTCCAACATATATTACAACAAAAATATTAAGCACAAAAAACACAACAAATTATTTTGTATGATATAACATTCCAGATTTTTTAATTAAAAAAAAAGTTTGACAAATACCTTTTGAATGACGTAAAAGGTAATTTTCTTACTTCTTGCAAGCCGATAACACAGGTGTCGTCTCATTTTCAGTTTTAAACGGATTTTATTACTCAGATCACTGCCATTATAGAAGCAAATTATGGAATAAAGTTTAAAGAAAACAATGATTTCCACAAAATCGTTTGCTTGCATTGCTTGGTAAAATATAACTTACTCTTAAGTCAGGTGAAGGATTTTCCTAACAATAGGCTTACGCACATAAAATATTACCACTATTTTTTAAACTAGATAATTTAATATTCCTTTAGTACCCTTAGGAAGTCCTTCGCCTGATGTAGACGTTTATCAGATAATATGTTTAATTGATATCTGTATATTTTTCTCACCATTTGTCTTATCACCTTGTTTCCTCGATTAGTATCCATTCTAGTAGTACTAACACTTATAGATATCATACTAGTACCATATGCCTTCTTTTGCTGGCTTTTCTCTATATCTCGCCTTCATATAAGCTTCTATGAGATAATGTTGTTTATTGTATCACAAATTGGCTTATTGTAATATAGATATACTGGTGCAATATTGTTTATACAAAAATAAACCGACAACCTTGAAATACAGCTCTGAGTTTTATTTATACCCATATCCTGAGCTGCAACCTATCACAAACTAATTTTAAAGAAGTCTTGAGGCAAGACTAGATGCATTCTCGCAACAATTAGAACCGTAGACCGGTTTCGCTCTCATTAGAGCTCTTCAGTACGGCATACTAATTGTAGCAAAAATGCACCAAAAGTAATACGGCTATAGTATAGCCAGCCTTAAAATACTAAGTGAATGGTGGACGTGCCGCCATCTAGTTGCGGAACCAAGTAGTATGTTGTCACGCCACCTCCAAATAACACAAAGTGTTAAAAAATAGAGACTGTATACAACTAACTAACAATTTAGAAAATTGTCAACCCTGGCCCATTTTTACCCCAATATAGGGACAAAGTATGTAAGACTAGATGCATTCTCGCAACAATTAGAACCGTAGACCGATTTCGCTCTCATTAGAGCTCTTCAGTCTCTATTTTTTTAACACTTTGTGTTATTTGACGCTGGCGTGACAACATACTACTTGGTTGCGCAACTAGGTGGCGGCACGTCCACCACTCACTTAGTATTTTAAGGCTGGCTATACTATAGCCGTATTACTTTTGGTGCATTTTTGCTACAATTAGTATGCCGTACTGAAGAGCTCCAATGAGAGCGAAACCGGTCTACGGTTCTAATTGTTGCGGGAATGCATCTAGTCTTACATACTTTGTCCCTATATTGGGGTAGAAATGGGCCAGGGCTGACAATTTTCTAAATTGTTAGTTAGTTGTATACAGTCTCTATTTTTTAACACTCTGTGTTATTTGGAGCTGGCGTGACAACATACTACTTGGTTCCGCAACTAGGTGGCGGCACGTCCGCCACTCACTTAGTAAGTCTTGACGCAACAAAACAGTCAAGAAACGAAATTTTCATAAGAATGTTTCAAATCTTCTTACCTCACTTTTCCATCCAGCTAAAACCTACCCTTCTTGGTAAAAAGAAAAGCAACATGCTTACAAAGCTTAATAAAAATAATGTAATTGGTTTCAGAGATACAAGTTTGGTGAAAACATGTTTTTTTTTAGGAAACCTGTTGAGTTGCGTTACCGAACTCATTTTAACTAATGATGCAAGAATACCAAATTTAGAATTATTCGGGTACCTTTCTTTATTCAAAAGCTTGAATGAGTTCTTTATTGGCCAACCCGGTCAGATAAGTATTATGCCGGGAAAAATGCCACAATAAGATACGACCCTGATGCAAAAAGCAGAAACACACTGAAAACCACAAAAAATAGTAACAGAGAGTTATGCATCTAGCCTTACATACTTTGTCCCTACAGTCTCTATTTTTAACACTTTGTGTTATTTGGAGCTGGGGTGGCCGCACGTTGCTTCGTGTCTTACTACTCACTTAGTGTTGGAAGGCTGTCTACCATAGCCGTATTACTTTATAGGTGTATTTTCGCTGCAATTAGTATGCCGTACTGACGAGCTCTAATTAGCGCGAAACCGGTCTACGGTTCTAATTGTGGTGAGAATGCATCTAGTATTATATAGTAGTAGACTTTTTATTAAATCCTAATTTTGTCCATACAGTTATTTTATTTATTTTTTTATTTCAACAACACACCACGAGTGCTTACAGCCTAAATAATATCGTACCGTGGGTGTCGACAAGGAGGAAAGAGGCAACTTGTTAATTCTAGACTTGAAGGTTTGGGGGTTCGGAGGAGAGGGAATAACATGTGTCGGCAAGGAATTCCACAACTTGGAAGTCCTCGGGACAAAACAGCGGGCATAACAAGATGTTCTATGTCTGGTGACCTGGACAGTAAAAGGGTGCATTCGCTCTGTTCCCCTGGTGGATCTGTTGGGGGCAGCAGGTAGAGGAACTATGGAAGAGAGCCCCTCTGAGCACTGCCCGTGCAGATATCTATAAAAGAGAGAGAGAGAGATCACCAACGGCACGTCGGTGGGCAAGTGATGGCAGCCTTTGGATAAGGGTAGGGTCACCAATGAGACGTATGGCTCTCTTCTGAATGGAGTCCAGGATAGCGAGTGTAGAAGCGGCAGCACACCCCAGATGTGGGAGCAGTATTCGAGGTTTGGCCTTATTTGTGAAGTATATAAGGTATAGAGATTAGCTGGTGAAAAGTATTTGCGAGCCCGGAAAAAGAAACCTAATTTCTTAGCAGCCGCTTCTTTAATTGATGAGACATGTGGGTGCCAATTGAGATTTCGATCCACAGAAATGCCAACAAGTGTAAAGGACTCAATACTTTGAATAACTTGGTTGTTCATTGTGATGGTTCTAGGGATGGTGTATCTTTAATGAGAAAGAGAGCAAGACTGAGATTTGGTGGGGTTGAATTGTACAAGATTTCTACTTCCCCAGTCTAATATTTTTTGGAGATCCACGGAGACAGAACCCTCCATGTGTCTGCGATCCTCATCTAGTTGGTCCAAAGAGACAGGCTTAGAATATTGTATATTTTAGTGGAGGGTGCTGTCGACCGCGTAACTGTGAACTGGGTTGGATGTGCTAGAGAGGAGGTCATTGATGTGGAGATGAAACAAAGTACGGGCTAAAGCTGAACATTGGGGAACTCCTGCATTAATTAGATATAGTTTAGAGGAATGGCCATCCACAACAAGGAGGAAGTTTGCTGTCCAGGTACATAGTTTTGGTGTTAGGCCATAGGCCGGTAGTTTATTAAGCAGCGCTCCGTGTCAGACCTGGTCGAAGGCATTGGATATGTATAGAGCGACAATCTGGGATTCACCGTGTAGTTCCATAGACTTGTTCCAAGAATGGGTGACAAAGGAAAGGAGGTCGGCAGTTGATCTGCGCTGACGGAATCCATACTGCCTGTCGTAGATTAGACTGTGTTTTTTTCAAGAAATTTTAGTAATTCGGTGTTATATACTTTTTCATCACTTTAGAGATGACTGAAAGGAGGTAGAAACAATTTCATCCCCTGAGACAAGAGGTGGGAACGTGCTCTTGCAAAAATTATTCCCAATAAGTTTAGCAAGAGCCCAGAAGAATTTGCTGCCCTTAGAGCTTAAGGGGACTTTGTTTTTGATGTGGTTATTAAACGAGTTTTTTGCCTCAGAAAGAATGCGGACATAGCGGTTTCTTGCGTCATTAAATGCTTGACGGTTTTTTTGACTGGGATTGTGTAGGAGTGTTTTGTGAGCTTTGACCTTTTCATGTCTGGACTTGTCATAAGATTTAGAAAACCAGGGCTTTTGAGTGGCTGAAGAGGTTTTCTGTGTACGTGGAATAAATAATTGCATACCAGCTTGGATAATTTCGGTGGCGTTTTGTGAGATATCTGAGGGGTAAAGTTTAGCGGCAGCTGCTGATGAATAAAACTTCGTTGTCGAAATACGTATCTAGCGCATAACCCTCTTGTTATTATTTTTTGTGGTCTTTGGGGTGATTCTGCTTTTCTGTTTCCAGCCACTAGATATTAGTATTAGATATACTGTAAAATTTAAAACAATAACGCAGATAGTGTCCAACCACAGGCCCTCATTACAAAAATGCCGATTGGAAGAAATTTCGACAAACGTTAAACCTAAATTTTATCTGAAGTACCACGATAGATGCTAAACAAAAATTAGTGGTCCTGGAGTTGGTTTGACCATATTCTTCCATTTTCAGCGTTAAATACAAAAAAACTTACATTGTGTGTACTGTCAAAGTTTCTAAGTCCGGTTTTTTTTTTATAAAATTTAGATCAGAAACAAATCCTAGTACAATATTTTTAAGTAGCTCACCTGACAATTCA
Source organism: Tillus elongatus (assembly GCA_964006375.1). Classification (NCBI taxonomy): domain Eukaryota; kingdom Metazoa; phylum Arthropoda; class Insecta; order Coleoptera; family Cleridae; genus Tillus; species Tillus elongatus. The sequence goes on along the minus strand of OZ023263.1, from coordinate 36,310,583 downwards.
GAACATTGAAGTGAAACATTTGTTTGGCATGTGTCAGTTAAATAATATTGTCAAATGGCGACAAATTCAAAGGAACAGTTCAGATTTGACATTTACTTGTCAAAGTTATATTAATGTTTTTACATATTTATTTGTGTATTTTATGTGTTACAATATTTTCATCCCCTGCGTGCAATCAAATAATTATCCAAGTATTTTACATAAGCACATTTATAATCTTAATATTAATATTAACTATTGATTATTTTTAGGATGCCGGAGTAATACCTGTAGAAAGCGATGATGCTGCTTTAATTTTTTGTAAGAATATTTCCACATACGCTAACAAATATTTGTCGAATTATTGAAAAGCACTTTAGCAAGGGATAAATCAAACATGTGTGTTCTGTATGCCTCATTCATCGAACTTTATTACAAATCCAAGCACTGGTAGAGTTAGAGTTTACCTATAAGCTGTACTTCGTTACCAGAAAATTTACCTGCAATTTTTGGCACACAAATACAACCAACAGAACGCATGCGCTTTTGTATCAGCAAGGAACAAATTCAGATAATCGTTTAGGCAAAAAATTACTTTAACCATTCAATACGGCAAAGTCGACTTATATCCAAACAATATTCGACGTCTCTGGTTTATAACGAGAATTTTAGATCAAAATTTCACTACCAGCTCCTTTCCCTGGCGTCGATTGGTTGAGTAGTCGCTGTAGCACGAAATGAAAAATCGGATTTATTTTCCCTTGCATTTGCTTCTAATTCTAGGTCTTGTTCACAGAAAAAGAGCCCGCCAACTATTCCAGCTGGGGGTCAATACTGATAGAAAACTTTTCAGACTGTTTACTGTTAAACGCACATTGCAAAATCTAGAAATCATAAATGCACGAGGACCTGATGTAACTTCAACACTATCTACTTCTTAAAATACGTACGTACTCCTGAAGTGACTCCAACATTTTGTAGCCTTTTTTGATGTCCTATAAGATTCAGCGCGTCCCGGAAAAGTCAGAAAGGTCCGATCGTCAACTTTCAATACTTTGGCTTTGCTCAGTTATGAAAAAAGTTATTAATATAGAGCTTATTAAAAACCTTAAAAAAATGAAACTTCCTTAATGATCGCTAATACGGCTTTCGTTAAAACCGCTCCACTGCCGATACTCTTCCACGCGTCACCTATTTTAGGAGACCGGCTCATTAAAATGTGTAAATGATGATGCAATTTTATTGGTTGTTTCTAAAGGATGTGATTTGGACTGATCTGCGGCACTCCTAAATAAACTTCCATCGCGCCGATTGTGGTTGAAATGATGCCTATGAATCTTCAATTTTCTGAGGGAGCGCTCCTAGTATGTTGTTGACGACGGTGTTTCATCAGATAATTTTACTAATAATTCGGGTGTTTCACAGGGTTCTGTATTGGCTAACACACTCTTTCTTTTACATATAAATAACCTTCTGCCAACAGCGAACAATTCGATCCACCGCTTCGCCAATAGTACTCTGCACAGCACGTTTTTAAAGACTCGCCCAATGTCTGCTTCTATATTCCCCACCTTGACGGTTGCTGTTCTCAGTGTTCTAGGATAGCACTATACCTTCAGACTTGTGAGGCGCGAGTTGTAGACCACCTTTTGCCATCAAGTTTTCCACCATTGCCACTGGCCAGTTGATACTATCTTCTATGTCAGCCTTAATTCATCCGCTTACAACCAGCGCCAAATCATCTGCATGCCCTATAATAGCCGCGTTGTTTACAGACTCCAAACTGAAAACCTTATCGTAATACAAGTTCCACAGTGTTGGTGCGAGGACTGACCCCTGGGGAACGCCACATGTAACCTGCATTCGATGTTTCTGTCCAATCAGTATCTGTCTCAGATATGGCTTAGGTTGCCTCTTTTTAATACTTTGCATATGCCTTTCCATAGTGCTGTATTAAATGCATTTTTTACGTCCAATGTTACGATGGCCACAAACCTATTTTTAATGCCTTCTTTCCTTGCCACGTCCTGTACCTTTTTTACAGCATCTATCGTCGAGCGCCCCTTGCGGAAGCCAAATTGGTTGTCTGCTAACCCTCCTCTTCTCTCGATTTCCTTTATAAGTCTATTACTTATTACATGTTCATATAATTTTACTAATCCGTCTTCTGGGCATATAGTTCTATGTGACCTCTTACCTCCTGTTTTCTGTGGCTTCTCCAATAACACCAGTCGGGCAGTCTTCCGTTCTGACGGGAAACTTCCATCGCTGATTAGTTTATTTATCAGAACTTGTAATATCTCCAGTTTCTGTTCTTCTACTGCCTTAACAACCTCGATCGGGATACCATCCGGGCCTGCAGCATTACCAGATTTCTTCATTCGGCCTGATTACTTTATTGCTGCGTCTGTACGAGGTGGAATATCCTCCGAATTCACTTCCACTCTCGGCCATTCTTTGACTTCGTGTTTAGGGAACAATTCTTGCGCGATCTTAATTTATTCTTATTCACTTATTATTGTCATTGGTATTTTCTACCAGTTATCCCTATGACAAGCTTGTACCCTAGAACGCAATGTTGACTTTAAGCTGTATTTTGACATTTGTCTGTCAGTTTAAAATTAGGTGCTATAGGATGCAGGCGTCCCTAATCAGAAACTCCTGGCGGATTGACAAGTTTTCCATATAAACACAGATCTATTTGCTACATGCGTATACAGCCTTTAATTGTTTCTCTAATGACAGCAATCATAACCGTTCAAGGGCTTTAGAAATATACAATGAAATCGCATTCTTCTCCAAATTTTTCTAAAGCAAACTCCAAAAATGAGTGACCAATGTCATAATATCGCCCATAAATCGGTTTTGAGGAAATCCGTGTTAGCGATCACTTAGGTTGTTTGATTTGAGGTATTTTATAAGCTTTACATCGAAAACTTTAAACAAAACTGATAAAATGGAAGGAAAGTGGTCGATAGAGGGTCCCCCGATCTGATTTGTCGCATTTTTTAAGGCAGGCTGAGCTCGAGCTCATTTACAAGAAGATTGAAATACCCCCTTCTAATAGAACATAGAAACGAGGCGACATAAAATTAGAATCACTACAGTGGCACACATTTTAAAAACTATTGCTGGAATTTCATCGAGTCCTGATGCTTTTGTGATATCCAAACATGCTACTATGTGGCTAGCAGTACGATGCCTGAAGGATATTTCTTCCAGTTTCAACTTTACAGCTGGAATAGTTGGTGGACTCTTTCCCTGCGAAACAAGCGTAAATGGATTCAAATACAAGAGAAAATAGTGCGGCAAATTGATACATAACTTCCACATAGCTGTGATAATCTACTATCCTCTGAAAGACATTCTCATGAAATGAATTCAGTGACCATGACTTGACCACAAAGAAAATATTCGTATTCCTGTACCGATAAACTTCTGAAACGTTATATTACTCAAGTTTCAACGAAAAATGCCAATTTTCACCAAATCACTCCTCATCTATTCCCTACCCCTTGAAGCGATCTTACCCAAAAGCAATTCGAAGCATTCCTTTGTCTGGTGCTAACTGAATACCAAATTTAAAGATGATATCTCAATTCGTTGGAAAGTTATTGCGGCTACGTACAGGCCGACAGAGTGTCATGTCTCCATGTTTATTCAACATAGTCATCGATACATGTATGAGAGATGTTCGCTCGGAGACATGAAAATGAATGCCTTTGGGGTCAAAGTGTTACTGTACGCTGACAGTAAATAGTACGCTGACGATGCAGTACTACTTACTGAATCTGAAGAAAAAATGCAGCATGTGTTAGAAAGACTGACAAAGAATTGTTCGTTACATGATCAAGTTTCCTATATGTTTTGAGACATACTACGCCGTTTTAGCAAAAAAAAATCAAAATTTTTGGCACCGATATTCCACCCCCACAAATTCAACCCCTAATTTTATTTCAGCACAGAATACCAGATCAGTTTTCTATTTGTTTTGATACCTTCTACGCCGTTTTAGCAAACAAGATTTTCGAAAATTCTGTCACCGATATTCCACCCCCACACATTTAACCCCTAATCTAATTTCAGCACAGAATACCAGATGTTTGATGAAATTGAAAATTGTCTAATAAACAAACCCTAAAACGTTATATTACTCGAGTTTTAACGAAAAAATGTCCATTTTTACCAAATAACCCCAACCTGTTAATTCTGGACTTGAAGGTTTGGATGTTCGGAGGAGAAGGAAAAACATGTGCCGGCAAGGAGTTCCGCAACCTAGAAGTCCTCGGGACAAAAGGGCGGCCATAACAAGATGTTATATCTCTGGTGACCTGGACAGTAAAAGGGTGCATTCGTTGTGTTCCCCTGGTAGATTTGATGGGGGCAGCAGGTGGAGGAACCATGGAAAAAAGCTCATCTGAGCAGTGCCCTTGCAGATATCTATAAAAGAGAGAGGTCGGTGTGCAAGGGATGGCAGCCTTTGGGTGAGGGTAGGGTCACCGATGAGACATATAGCTCTCTTCTGAATGGAGTCCAGGATAACGAGTGTAGAAGCGACAGCGGCACCCCAGATGTGGGAGCAGTATTCGAGGTTTGGTCTTATTTGTGAAGTATATAAGGTATAGAGATTAGCTGGTGAAAGGTATTTACGAGCCCGGAAGAGGAAACCTAATGTCTTAGCAGCCGCTTCTAAAATTGATGTGACATGTTGGTGCCAATTCAGATTGAGATCCGCAGAAATGCCAACAAGTGAAAAGGACTCATTACTTTGAATAACTTGATTGTTCATTGTGATGGGTCTAGGGCTGGTGTATCTCTTATGAGATAGAAAGCAAGATTGAGATTTGGTGAAGTTGAATTGTACAATATTTCTATTTCCCCAATCTAATATTTTTTGGAGATTCACAGAGACAGAACCCTCCATGCTCATATAATTGGGCTAAAGAGACAGGCTTAGAATATTGTATATTTAAATGGAGGGTGATGTTGATTAACTGTGAACTGAGTTGGATGTGCTAGAGAGGAGGTCATTGATGTGGAGAAGAAACAATGTAGGGGCTAAAGCTGAACCTTGAGGGACTCCTGAATTGATTGGATACAGTTTAGAGGAATGGCCATCCACGACAACAGAAATGCTTCGGTTGGAGAGGAAATTTGCTGTCCAGGTAGAGAGTTTTGGTAGTAGGCGATAGGCTGAAAGTTTATTAAGCAGCGCTGCGTGCCAGGCCTGATCGAATGCTTTGGAAATGTCTAGAGCGAAAATCTGGGATTCACCGTGTAGTTCCAAACACTTGTTCCAAGAATGGGTGACAAACGAAAGGAGGTCGGCAGTTGTTCTACACTGACGGAATCCATATTTCCTGTCGTGGATTAGACTGCTTTTCAAGAAATTTTAGTAATTTGGTGTTTATATACTTTTCCATCACTTTAGAGACGACTGAAAGGAGATAAATAGGCCTGTGGTTGCTAGGAAGCGCTTTGGATATTTTCTTGGGGGCGGGTTGTAATCGAGCAGTTTTCCAGTTACTAGGGAATATGCCTCTATTGTAAGATGTCTGAAACAGACGAGTCAGGACAGGAGCAGGTTCTGGTGCGCATTTTTTTCAGAACAATTTCTGGGATCTCGTCAAAGCCAGAGGCTTTCCTTGTATTAAGAGAAGAGAGCATATTTCGTACCTTTTTAATTTTGAAAATGATATGCGTCATTTTATGCGCGACATTGGAGACTGTTGATGGTTGAACATTTGGAGGTGGGTTGAGAGTATAATTGCCGGCTAACAACGAGACAAAAAGTTCAGCTTTGCCCAGGGCGGTAGAAACAATTTCATCTCCTGAAACAAAAGGTGGAAACGTGCTCTTGCAGAAATCATTCCCAATAAATTTAGCAAGAGTCCAGAAGGGTTTGCTGCCATTGGAACTTGGGAGGACATTATTTTTAATGTGGTTACTAAACGAGTTTTTTGCCACAGAAAGAATGCGGACATAGCGGTTTCTTGCTTCGTTAAATGCTTGACGGTTTTCTTGACTGGGATCGTGTAGAAGCGTTTTGTGAGCTTTGACGTTTTCAAGTCACGCCTTGTCACAGGATTTAGAGAACCAGGGCTTTTGAGAGGCTGAAAAGGTTTTCTGTGTATGTGAAATAAATAATTACATGCCAGCTTGGACAATTTCGGTGACGTTTTGTGAGATATCAGAGGGGTCAGGATGAGAGGAGCAGATAGACGCCCATTAAAATGAAAAAAAGTAATACCGCATTTCGTCCCAGTTCGCGGAGTTGTAGTGCCCAACGATACGTAGTTGTGATGACTGTGTGACCTCGGATTGCATTGCGCAGGAAGCAGTGACCATGTCGTGGTCTGAGCGACAAAGCGGGCGGTGACTGATGTCTTATAGCATTCAGGTTTTGTAGTAAGAAGGAGATCCAAGGAATTTGAGCTGTGTGTTGGGATACGAGGAAAGTAAATAGGTTGCTGAACCATATTGGCTAAACAATTGCTGACTGCAAAAGCCTCCGCTGCTCTCCCTTGTGGATTGGTTTTTGAAGATCGTAGCCATTCCTTATTATGAACATTGAAGTCACCAAGAACAGTGACCTCGGAGGAGGGATATTCAGAAATCAGATGGTCGGTTTTTTCAGAAAGGTAGTCGAAGAGCTGGACAAAGTTGTTGTCAGAAGGTGACCGGTAAATGCTACAGATGAATTTAGTTGCAGCCCTGAGAGAGAGTTTCATCCAAAGTATGTCTTTTATTCCAGCTTCTAAATTGGGAAGTCTGGTGCAGGGTATATTGCTACGGACGTTTGCGCACACACCTCCATGCAATCTAAAGGAAGTAAGGAGCTTATACCCCGGGAAATTAAGGTGATAAGTGGCTGTTTTGGCAGTGATTTGGGTTTCGGTGAGGAGGAGGAGTTGGGGGATATTAGCCTGGAGGAAATGGTGGACGGAGTTCCGGTTAGAATTTAGGCCACATATATTCGAAAAGGATATGTTAAATCTTGATGCCGGCGCCCCCTGCACACCCCTTTCCCGGATATCCGAATAGAGGGGTTTTTTTTTATCTCCGGAATATTTTGTGCATAGAGGAGCCGTCATCAGTTTTGTTTATAAGGGAAACCGGCTCACACACCAGAACCGGAAACGTCCGTTTGGCCTTCACCGGGACACCCCTTGGTGTAAGGGGTGGTACCTCCTCGGGCGTGAAAAAAATCCTTTACTATCACGTAAAGGAAAAGTCCAGTACCACCTTCCAACCACTACCACCTTCCCGACTACTACTACTTTTCGGCAAGCTTTATTGTCCCAGGGTTTTGATTTGGAATCGATGTGTTGTGGTAAGTGAGGCATATAGTAAGTTACCATGCCTAATAAAATGATATCAGTAATAAAGTTGGCGTATTCTGTAGGATTATTAATTCGAAAACAGATGTATGCCCAAGGAAACGAAGAGGAAAAGTTCGTTATTTCATTCCATTCAGCATATTTATAATGTCATATTTGTGAAGTGTACCTTTGTGAGAAGTTATCTGCTCTGGAGATGAGACAATGGTGACTTGCCTAGGGGAGCCAGTGTTAGTACTTTGACGTTTTCGGTATTTGTCCTTAGAAAAAGATCAAGAGTATAGGCTTAATGGTCACTTATATCTAAAATGCGATAAGGAACCTCTACTAGGTGATAGAAAATAGTTCAGCGGCTCGCCCTGCGCTATTTGCAGATATATAAAACTTGAACCAGTTGGGAGTATAGACATTAAGATCACCAAAGAGACCTGGTGTTGCGGTAGATGGTGATTCTCTTTCAATTAGAAAACGAGGTCAATCACCTTGGGTTGCACTTTTTGATAAACACGCAATGTGTATGGATTATAATAGAGTTAAAAACACGCAATGTGTAGAATTTGAGTATATTTACATTTTTGTTACACGTTAGAAGCTTGCACCAGCGACCGAACTTTGGCAGAGATGGAGATGTTGTATCTTCGAGATCGCAGTTGATAATGTCCAGTGTCTATTGGGACTGAAAGCTACCTTCCCTTAAAGGTAAGAAGGTCTGTCTCGGTCGGCTACCTGATACGTCAAAGCATCGGTCGGCTACCTGATACCTTAAAGGTTCAATAATAAACACCTGGGTAGTTTTGTAGCAAACAAGCGACTTTACCAAATAAGTAATCAAGATGTTATGTTGCTATATAGATGGTCAATAGGCGAACGCGACCTTGAAACTTTGTGGAGTTCCATAGTGAAATTTTAGGCCACATGACATTTCCGCTTATTTAAAGTTCTACATCCACTTGTGGACATACGCCTATTCAAGGCTGTAATGATGACTAAAACTTGAACCCATTTCTTCTTCTTGACCCTGTGCAGGTAAATACTCGTAAGTTAAGCGAAGAAGATACACGTTATAACGATGTGGAAGTAATAAATTATGTGGGCGTCTTAATTTTTCAACAATTCGAGAAATATGTAGATCAAAATTAAATTCGTTTTATATAATGTGCTGAAAAGTATTGTATCTTTCTAGATGTAACCCTTGAAAATAAGGGTACTCAAGAAGTTCATATTTCAGTTAAGATGAAACAATGTATAGAAACGATAGATAACGAACAAGAATTTGATTCCATGCATTTAATCGGTGGAGACATGGGAACTATAAAGCCGAACTGTGTGGCAAACGCGACGCTAATATATCCCAACTTGGTAAGTAAAGTTAATTTTACATTAGGCTTAAGCAAAGAAACTGCTAGACTCTGCGAATTTTGGTAAAAGTAGCTTTATTTCACCTCAATCATACAAAAGGCATACATGACTTTTAGAAGTCGTTGTATAAGGTCGCTGGTTGGAGTAGTTTTTTTTACTCGAATGTGGTAATTCTAGCTACTGATGAGTTATGGGTGTTATTTTTTGTTCTATGGGTGTAATGTGTGTAAACTCCCTTCCGCACAAATCTATAAAATTTGCCTGCAGAGTTTGAGTTTGTCTACCATGGTGTTCTGCTATTACACACACACACACATATATATATATATATATATATATATATATATATATATATATATATATATATATATATATATAATAAATTATTCTTCCGTATATATGAGTGTTTATGAAGCCCCTACGTTGACGCCAATATAATAGAGAATATATGGTTGTTTTTTATTATATATTGTATATATCATTCAATAATGTTTGTGGAATATAAGAATAGTATTATATTTAAAATTTTATTAAACCGTATTTAAATATTGATAAATTAAGTAACTATTGCATATAAGCATGGAAAATTGATATGTAAAAGACTTTTTTAATTTAGCTACCCCTTTCACTTACTAACTTGGTTCCTGTTTCCCGTATGAGCGTCATCAATTCTTCCCGTCACTTCTGATAATGTACCTAAATATATGTAATGCCCTGATTTTAAAACTTTTATTTCCATGACTAGCTCTGAATATATTTTATATAAGAAATTTTGTTTTACAAGAATTTAAAAATATTACTAATATAAAATTTGGCATGAGATTCTCTCTTAGGGGTGTTTTTGAAATAGGTTTTTCTTAAATTGGGTCAAAACATAGAATTATACCATTTAAAATTTTCAATGTAATGTATTTATTATCAATTATTTGTTTACCCACTTTTAGAACATATTTGCTTATATCGTAATCACGTATTAAATTTATATAGTAAATATTAAATGCTTATTTTGTGAATACCTCACATTAATTGCATTAAGCACAATGCAATGCTCTTTCTCTTTGGCTGGGTTCCCTGTATATTTTCAATCTCATATCTTCAGCATTTAGCTCACCTTTTGCGTTTGCAAATGTGGAACTCCTCCAATATCGTTTCACAAGAACGATTAATGACTTTTCACTGCGGGATCATTTACACGATTTTCTAGTTTTCACCTTTATTTTTAAACTTCAATTTTGTTACTGAATTCTACCGTGCTTTATTTCTGGACAATTGATTTATTGATTTGATATCACCATTATTCTTTAATTATTCCGTGTCAACTGTTTACATCATTTATTTATTACTTTTAAACAAACACGTTTGGTAACTATACTGAGCTGAACTTCTTCTATTATAATTTTAAACCAAACGTGCTTTGATGACAACCGCACCAACGCGTAGCAACCATATGATGTTCGCTTATGCTAACAAATACAACCTACCACACTCGGAAATTCTTCTATAATGACTTGCTCTCTTTTCATTTCTTGGTTATCTCCTATTCTTACATTAAAATCAATCCACTAATCAGAGATAGAAATTTTCGTTAGAAATTCTTACTACTATTTCTCACTTAATTTTAACTGGATTTGATTTTTAAATATCTGTAGCATATTCATCATGAAATAAGCTTTCTTTTCATAATAATTATAGTCACTTCTAAATTCTGTTCATATTCTAATTATGCAAATTAAAAGGGCTGCGTCTTGAGTTGTTTTTTTTTTAATTTCGACAACACACCACGAGGGCTTACTGCCTAAATACTATCGTACCGTGGGTGTCGACAAGAAGGAAAGGGGCAACTTGTTAATTCTGGACTTGAAGGTTTGGAGGTGCGGAGGAGAAGGAAAACATGTGCCGGCAAAGAATTCCATAACTTGGAAGTCCTCGGGACAAAAGAGCGGGCATAACAAGATGTTCTATGTCTGGAGACCTGGACAGTAAAAGGATGCATTCGCTCTATTCCCCTGGTAGATATGTTGGGGGCAGCAGGTGGAGGAACTATGGAAGAAAGCTCCTCTGAGCGCTGCCCGTGCAGATATCTATAAAAGAAAGAGAGGTCACCAACGGCACGTCGGTGGGCAAGGGATGGCAGCCTTTGGGTGAGTGTAGGGTCACCGATGAGACGTATAGCTCTCTTCTGAATAGAGTTCAGGATAGCGAGTGTAGAAGCGGCAGCGACACCCCAGATATGGGAGCAGTATTCGAGGTTTGGCCTTATTTGTGAAGTATATAAGGTATTGAGATTAGCTGGTGAAAAGTATTTGCGAGCCCGGAAGAGGAAGCCTAGTTTCTTAGCAGCCGATTCTGCAATTGAAGTGACATGTTGGTGCCAATTGAGACCTCGATCCACAGAAATGCCAACAAGTGAAAAGGACTCATTACTTTGGATAACTTGGTTGTTCATTGTGATGGGTCTAGGGCTGGTGTATCTCTTATGAGTAAGACAGCAAGACTGAGTTTTGGTGGGGTTGAATTGTACAAGATTTCTACTTCCCCAGTCTAATATTCTTTGGATATCCACGGAGACAGAATCCTCCATGAGTCTGCGATCCTCATCTAGTTGAGCTAAAGAAACAGGCTTAGGATATTGTATATTTGAGTGAAGGGTGCTGTCGTCCGCGTAACTGTGAATTGGGTTGGATGTGCTAGAGAGGAGGTCATTGATGTGGAGAAGAAACAAAGTAGGTGCTAAAGCTGAACCTTGAGGAACTCCTGCATTAATTGGATATAGTTTAGAGGAATGGCCATCCACGACAACAGAAATCTTTAAAACTATGCTTATCTTTATTTAATTATTTAGATTTTTTAATATCATTCTACATTATATTTACTTAAAAAAAATGCTCATAAAATATCATGTTTTTTAATATATCTAACCTTTAATTTAACAACCTATTTAGAGCCTCGTTGGTTCAGAGGTAACAACGTGTGCCTCTAAACCGAAGGGTACTGGGTCGATCCCAGGGTACTTCTTTCACTTTTTCAGTACATACTGTACAATTAACATCAACCGAGGTTCTGGCATTGTATTTGAGCAAGTTGAATGTCTGCACGTTCCGCCCTTCGGATGGGGCGTAAAGCCGTCGGTCCCGTGTCCATGCGATGTTGGGCACGTTAAAGATCCCCACACTCCTTACAGAAAGGCAGAGGTTCGGCAAAATTTCCAGAATGGTGAGGTGAAACTGCTCCCTGGCGTCGGTGATTGGCCATAGTCGCGGAAATAGGCCGACGTTAAAGAAACAAAACACACAACAACCTATTACATCACCTAATTAAATTATACACGAAATAGTGCATTCGATTTTTCAATTGTCTATTTCTTGTGCCATAATTCTTAAATTTTATAGCAAAAAGTCCAATTATTGCTAATAAAAAATCTGTACACTCTATTTCTAAGCCTTTGCTCTGGTTAAATTGTTGTACATACCTTTATTTCCTTAATTTGGAAAACAATTTATAGCATCTTGCATCTAACAATTTTATTTATGTCTGTTTTCTATTTAAATTTTTCTTTAAGATTTAAAACACTGCCTATTTTAAATTGGTGCTAGTTTATTCGTTTTAGTGACATTTTGTTTTCCCAAAATCATTATTTGCTATGCTATCCCACAAAACTTTCTTATTTTATTTAAATATCAAACTTCTCATAACTTAAAACACTAAGTGAGTGGTGAACGTGTCGCCACCTAGTTCCGAACCAAGTACTATGTTGTCACGCCAGCTCCAAATAACACAAAGTGTTAGAAAAATACAGACTGTATACAACTAACTAACAATTTAAAAAATTGTTAGCCCTGGCCCATTTCTACCCCAATATAGGGACAAAGTATGTAAGATTAGATGCATTCTCGCAACAATTAGAACCGTAGACCGGTTTCGTTCTCATTAGAGCTCTTCAGTACGGCATACTAATTGTAGCAAAAATGCTACTAGGTGGAGACACGTTCACCACTCACTTAGTATTTTAAGACTGGCTATACGATAGCCGTGTTATTTTTGGTGCATTTTTGCTACAATTAGTATGCCGTACTGAAGAGCTCTAATGAGAGCGAAACCGGTCTACGGTTCTAATTGTTGCGAGAATGCATCTAGTCTTACATTCTCATAACTTATTTGGTTGTTGAATAAACCTGGTGGTATCTTTGACACTAGCTTTAATTATACATGAACCTATTAAACCCCGTTTGTCTCAAAAATATGGAGAGTTTTTCCATATACATTTTCTATATAAACCGTTTCTGAGAAATATCAATCAGTAAGTGGGAAATGGTCTGCTTATTGTGAGCTTGGTACATTTTGTTGATTCTTCAATATTTGGTGATTGAATTTGTGCTTGTTTCTAAATATTCTCTATTATTTTCTAATTTTATCCAATTATAACTATGTATAATGTAAGCTCCTTTTTTTAATCAAATTATTCAATAGGTATATATTCAGGTTATATAGTTCCCTTTTCTGATATTATTTTAATGTCTCTAGTTTGGATTTTAATTCATTATTTTTATTTTAGAATTATCTATATATTCTAAAGCGAAGTTATACCTTGTATACTTTAAATAAGAATATATATATATATATATATATATATATATATATATATATATATATATATATATATATATATATATATATATATATATATGCTTGGACACGTCAACTCTAGTTTTCAAAAATATACATTCTGCATAAAATTTACGTTTCTCCCACTCTTGCTTTTCAGATATTACGTCATCGACATTCTTTTTAAATGGTTATTGATAGATCATTGAATTTTCTACACGGTGCCATCAAAATCTGGATATCACGCATTGGTAAATTTTCGAATGAAAGTAATTTAAAGAGTGGAAAACATTAAAACTCTATTCAAAACAACAAGTAAACAATAACGAATAAGATAAAGTTATTTTATGTAAATAAAATGTTCAAGATTGTACCCGCAAGTAGGTACTAATCAATAATACAATAAATCAGGTGTGCATCATTGTCAAATGAGCGTTATTCTCAATAACATAAATCTCTTTGAAAATTCATTAAGTATGATACATTTAAGTGAAACCCAGCGCATAGAAATTTTAATTCTTGTTGGATGCGGTGATAAACCAGAACACAGCAATTTGTTTAATGTGAAATATCCAGATAGACGTATCAGCCAATCCACTGTGAGTAAAATCGATAAGAAATTCAGAGACACTGGACATGTTAAACACATGCGAAAGCAGGGCATCCTAGGCAAATCGATAAAGACGTAAAACTTGATATTTTGTTGAGTGTGAGTGCGAATCCTCGATCAATTGCAGCAAAATTGTGCAGGTGGTAGTGGATTTTCCTTTACGTGATAGTAGAAGATTTACCCTTCCACTCGGATAACCGGGAGAGGGGTGTGCAGGGGGCGCCGGCATCAAGATTTAACATATCCTTTTCGAATATATGTGGCCTAAATTATAACCTAAACTCCGTCCACTATTTACTCCAGGCTAATAGGCCCCAACTCCTCTTCCTCAACGAAACCCAAATCAGTGCCAAAACAGCCACTAATCACCATAATTTCCCGAGGTATAAGCTGCTTACTTCCTTTAGATTGCATGGAGGTGTGTGCGCATACGTCCGTAGCAATCTACCCTGCACCAGACTCCCTAATTTAGACGCTGGAAGAAAAGACATACTTTGGATGAAACTCTCTCTCTCTCTCAGGGCTGCAACTAGATTCATCTGTTGCATTTACCGGTCAAGTTCTGACAACAACTTTGTCCAGCTCTTTGACTACCTTTCTGAAAAAAAACTGCCCATCTGATTTCTGAATATCCTTCCTCCGAAGTCACTATTCTTGGTGACTTCAATGACCATAATAAGGAATGGCTAGGATCTTTAAAAACCGATCCACAAGGGAGGGCAGCGGAGGCCTTTGCAGTCAGCAATTCTTTATGGTCAGTACCTAATTACTTTCCCTGCATCCCAACACACAGCTCAAATCCCTTGGATCTCCTTCTTACTACAAAACCTGATTGCTATAAGACATCGGTCACCGCCCCCTCGGTCGCTCAGACCACGGCATGGTCACTGCTTCCTGCGCAATGCAACCCGAGGTCATACAGTCATCATACTCACGTATTGTTTGGCACTACAACTCCGCGAACTGGGACGAAATGCGGGATTATTTTCCTCATTTCCCATGGGCGTCTATCTGCTTCTCTCATCCTGACCTCTCTGATATCTCACAAAACGTTACCGAAATTATCCAAGCTGGCATGGAATTATTTATTCCACGCACACAGAAAACATCTTCAGCCACTCAAAAGCCATAGTTCTCTAAATCCTGTGACAAGGCCACACTTGAAAGGTCAAAGCTCACAAAACGCTTCTACACAATCCCAGTCCAGAAAACCGTCAAGTATTTAACGACGCAAGAAACTACTATGTCCACATTCTTTCCGAGGCAAACAACTCGTTTAATAACCACATAAAAAAGTCCTCTCAAGCTCCAACGGCAGCAAACCCTTCTGGACTCTTGCTAAATCTATTGGGAATAATTTCCCCACCTCTTGTTTCAGGGGATGAAATTGTTTCTACCGCCCTGGGCAAGGCTGAGCTTTTTGCCTCGTTGTTCGCCAACAATTCTACTCTCAACTCACCTCCAAATGTTCAACAGTCCCGAATGTCGCGCATAAAATGACGGATATCATTTTCAAAACTAAAAAGGTACGAAAGATGCTATCTTCTCTTAATACCAGGAAAGCATCTGGCCTTGACGAGATCCCAGCAATTGTTCTAAAAAAATGCGCACCAAAACTTGCTCCTGTCCTGACTCGTCTGTTTCAGACATCCTACAATAGAGGCATATTCCCTAGTAACTGGAAAACTACTCGAATACAACCGGTCTTTCTTCCCTTTCAGTCGTCTCTAAAATAATGTAAAAGTATATAAACACCGAATTACTAACATTTTTTGAAAAACCCTATCTAATCCACGACAGGCAGTATAGATTTCGTCAGCGCAGATCAACTGCCGACCTCCTTTCCTTTGTCACCCATTCTTGGAACAATTTTGTGCAACTACACGGTGAATCCCAGATTGTCGCTCTACACATATCCAAAGCATTCGATCAGGTCTGGCACGCAGAGCTGCTTAATAAACTTTCGGCCTATGGCCTACCACCAAAACTCTGTACCTAGACAGAAAATTTCCTCTCCAACCGGAGCATTTCTGTTGTCGTGGATGGCCATTCATCTAAACTGTATCCAATTAATGCAGGAGTCCCTCATGGTTCAGCTTTAGCCCCTACTTTGTTTCTTCTCCACATCAACCTCCTATCTAGTACATCCAACCTAGTTCACAGTTACGCGGACGACAGTACCCTCCACTCAAATATGAGAAATTTTGATGCTAGCGTGTAGACAATTCAATTATCTGTCAAAAAAATGGGATTTTCATTTGTCGATGACATCATATTTGAAAAACAGGAGTAGGAAAACGTAGATATCCAGTGGCGGCTGGTGATAAGGAGCACAGAGGCACGTGCCCAGCCCAAATTTCAATAGAAAAAATATATTTCTTTTCTTTTAATTTACTATAAATGGCTGTTACAGTGTTACAATAATATGAATTAATTATATACGACAAACTATCCATATTCTAATTATTATTGACTCAGCATCGCGCCACCGTAGTCTAGACTTTGACTTTGTCACCGGACACCGTGTTCGTATTACGCGTGCTTGCGCCTTTGAATATGAATATACATTCAAAGGCGTGGGCACATAGTTATTCAGCCCTCGTTTGACATCGGGCTTGCAAACCAAACGCGCCTAGGATGTCGTTAAACTGGATTGTAAAATCGGCTCCAGGGTCACACATGTTGAGTGACCGTTTTAAGTGTTGTTTATTTTCTTCGCTGAGAAGTGTGTTTTACTGTTTTTGATTGTGAAGCGTTTCAAAATAAATTTAGTGGACTTTTTATTGACTAATAAATACATAACGTACGAGAGCCGATCGACAATTAAACGATTAGGGGGGCCGATACCCGACTTGATTATTTCTAAAACAGACTAAGGAAAACCGCGAAGTTTTTCACGAAAATTTAATAGTAGTGTCTACGACAGCTTCAAGTGGTTATGTGGGTATCCTAAAAGAAACAAATTGTTTTGTTTTATTTGTTTAGTGATGGGTGGTAACCGAAATAGAAGGTGTTAGTGCTTTCGTGAAGTTTTTAAAAGAAAATAACCTTAACGAAGCATTTCCTGAAATTTATAAACTATGTAATATTGTAGCGACGATTCCAATGACCACTTCAGAAAACGAAAGGTGGTTTTCTACCTTAAAACGCGTTAAGGCATTTTTAAGAGATACCATGAGCCAAGACAGACTTACAGCATTGGCCATATTGTCCATCGAGAAAAAAATGGTGAAACAAATCCGGAACTTTGATGAGAAAGTGTTTAACATTTTTGTGAACAATAAGGACAGGCGAGCTGATTTCCTCTCCAAGTAATGGTAAGATACCTATATCAAATTTTTTCACATATTGCCACCCATTATTTTAATTCATTTATGCCCTCGATATGATTTAAACCAATAAATAATAATAATCATAATAATAATAATATTCGTTAATAAATATTATTTCAAATAGCTACCAATTTCACAAAAAATATTCTTGTGAAAGTCTATATTTTTGTATAAAATAAGTTTTCTTTGAAATTTGCGTGACCTTGAAATTTTTCAACTGGTTACTAATAGGTAATCCTACTCACGAACCTTGTGCCCACCCATGTAAGGCATCCACAAGCCGCCACTGGATTTTATGCAAAAATGTGTATTTTTGAAAACTATAATTTACGTGTCCGAGCATTTCTTCAAAAAACAAATCGCTTCCATTTTAGTTGCGATATAAAGTGGTTCAAAAGTAATGTTATTATGTACAGTTTCCTTAGAACCATGCACAAACATGTTGTTAACGTACACAAGAAAAACATAGGGGTGGAGACCTCCTTCTTTTTGAGGTCAGTTAAAAGGAATGAAAACAAAACCTGCATTTTCTGAGAAGTTATCAGTTCTACATTTACAAGCAAAGATTGTTATCCTTAGTTATTTTGTTTATTTTTACAGTATTTATATAACCGTGTTGGAACATGTACTGTGGTTGTTGACTACCAGGAAGGGAACAATCCACAGAAAAAATCTCAGTTGGTTAGAGATATCTGTTTTAGAACACAACAAGTCATCGATCCAGGTAAACGTATTTTTGTCAATGACCAGCCTTTTTACAGCTATTAATTTTATCTCTATATCACTTGCTAAGATTTTGCAGGGAAATGAGCAATAACTTTTGGAATTGACATCACAAAATGCTTTACGGTGTGTCAAGTTAAATATACAGTACATGTGGGTTAGGAAACGGTAAAAGAGGCCCTTCCGTTCCAGAGAAACATTGAGAAATTGGTCGATTTGGTTGAAAATTTATTAAGATTTCATTACAACACTTGAACAGGAAAAATTAAACCACCAATAAAAATTTCACTCGTACCATTTGCTACCTTCTTGAACGCACAGCTCAAGTCTTCGACGCAGCTTCCTATAACATTCTCGCATCCATTCTAGCGGTATAGCCCCCACAGCATCTCTGATTGCCTCCTTCAAACATTGTGCATTCGGAGGAAGATCATTAGCATAAACTATTTGTTTCAAACGGTCCCCAAGGGTAAAAATCTGCCACAGTCAAATCGGGGCTCATCGGTGGACATAAAACTATTTCGATCGAGCTAATTCTCTCCAAATTTCTAATTCAACCATTCTACAACTATTCGAGCATAACGGGAAGGACAACTATCTTGTTCAAAGTAACACCTAGTATGATAATTAATCGGTAGATCGTCCAGCGTTCCATTTAGATAATGTTATAACATGTCGAAATACGTACGTTGATTAACTGTAGTTTAAAAAAATATGATCCAATTATGCCGTGGTAAGAAATTGCACATCAGCCGAATATTGTCGATTACGAGCGATTCTGAAATACGGATTGTGATGGCTCCACAAACTGAGATGCAACAGTACCATTCGTTGAGAACGTGGCTTCATCAGACAATACAATATCTCGATAAAAATGTTTATTACCCATGGTCTGAGCACCCATCCACAAGCAGAAAGCGAAACGTTTTTCAGGATCTCCTGGCTGTAAAGCGTGATTAAAATTTGGTTTGTAGGGGTGAATTTCACATTGTTTCAATGTTCTTTAAATGTTTTACTTATCCCTAGTTGAAGTGAACTTCGTCGTAAAAAAAGTTCCCAATATTTTTGTACCGAGGCCATTTCAACAGCAGCGTCATCTTCATCGCATTCTATCTTATTTTTCTTTATATTTAATACGAAGCCAGTAGTTAAGAATTTATTTGTGAATTTTTGTGTACCAAATTTTGAGATATTAATATCCAGAAGCTTTCTTCGAAAACTCGACCGTTGGCTTTATCACCTTTAGTATAGCACTGTATCAACTAAAATCTTTGCTCTTTCGATAACAGCGTCAGTAGTTTTGACAAAATTCCATTTTACTATCAATGAAAGGATTTCATTTTTTGTTGAATTGTTGTAATAAAAATTTAATAAACAAAAGTTGTGTTAACGGTGCGACCCCGTCGTACAGCTCACAATGTTCTAGGAGGCTCGCTACCATAGCCGTATTACTTTATAGGTGTGTTCTCGCTGTAATTAGTGTACCTTACTGACGAGCTCTAATTAGAACGAAATCGGTCTGCGGTTCTAATTATGGTGAGAATATATATATAGCCTAACAATTTACAATTAAATCGATATGTTTCTCGGCGGTTCTCTGGAACGGAAGGGAAATTTGTAACGGTGAGAACTGATTCAGCCGTTTTAGAATAAATAAGCAACAACTATTAGATATGAAGAATACAATTTTCTCGTCAAATGAAAAATAAGAAAGCTTCTCCTCTTGGCAACCCCATCCGGGGACATACTGTACATCCGCGGTCATTAGTGTAAGACATAATGGTTCTCGTGTTGAACCGCATCCACAATTTATTAAAACTCAACGTTTCAGCTCCTGTTTTGGAGCCATTTTCAGAGGTTAAGGAAATATTAAAGGAAATAAACTCTAAGGCCTCAATCTGCCTACTCCACAAATTTCGCTGGAGCTTATCTCTATGCCTTGTGTTCAACCCTAGACCCAGATATATCTTAGGCCTAGGGTTGAACACACTGAGACCTAAGAGATTATCTCCAGCGAGATTTGGATAATAGGCAGATTGAGGCCCCGTAATCGAGTTACAACAACCCAACAGACTAATGTTATTGTGTTATCTGGGCTGGCTGTGATAATAGTTAGGTATATCAGTTTGTCTCGCCGGGCACAAGCTATAAGTCTATGATACTAAGGAAGCTAAAACACACTTAATACCCACCGATGATCTGAGCACGTCAATACTGATACTGACAAACAAACCCCTGCTGGTGGCTAACCTTAGAGGTTGGGTTGATAATTATTGGTGTTCATTGCGACGCAGAACTAAACTCGAAGTTTTTTTTTGTTGATTTAAACAGGAGTGGAGAATGCCAAATTATGCACACACTCAGACCCACCACCGTTAAGGTGAGAGGGAATACGAGGTAGTGTGGGACTCGCACCCACTATACTCCACTCCCGGTGGAGTACCGGACCTGGGGTCCATACCTCTATCGGTTTAGGAACACACATGACTTTGGAGTTAGAATGTTACCATTCTGTTGTGCCGCGGGGGCTTTACCGGGTTAGAATAAGCTTGGGGCGCTTATGTCTGTAGTGAAGGTGCTCTTCGTAGTCTGTGGCCCTACGTAGAAGAGCATTTGGATGAGCAGCTGCTTTGGAATATTGGGTTTTGGCTAATTGAGTTATGAACTCAAGAATAGTGGGCATGTTCAGATCGTCGTGGATCTGGGTATTTCTGACAAACCATGGTGCGCCTGTAACCATTCTCAAAATTTTGTTCTGGATGATTTGCATCATTTTGATATGGGTGTTCGCAGCTGTGGCCCATGCGGGTGCCGCATAGGTCAAGGCTGGACGGATTATTGTTTTGTAAATAAACAGTTTGTTGTCAATTGACAGTACTGATCTTCTGTTAAGAAGTAAGAAGAACTTCGATATGAATATCGAAGCTTTTTTACTGGCGTATTGGACCTGCGGTAACCATGTTAGATGTTTGTCTAGGTAAACCCCGAGATATTTGACGGAGTCTTGTCAGGGAATCTGGGTGTTGTTTAGAGTTACGTGACTATGAGGTGTGTGTCTCCTCTTGGTGACTGGAAAAACTGGAAGCTATACCAGATTCGTTCTTTTATACGCTTTTTGTCGCTGCAAGAGGAGTCATACAGCGTGGTTCAACAGTGCGTTCAAGCTCAATATCTCTTTTGTTATTCAATAAAAAAATTGGAACCAAAGTTGCAGGTACTAACGTTATCTACAAACTAAAATTATTTTAGCATATACAGGATATACACGTTGAGTAAAAACACCGCATTCAAGTTTTCTCGAGAAATTCAAATGGAACATCCTGTATATTATAATCAATTTCGATACATTAGCAAATGTTCTTTTAGTTTCATGAAGTATCCTATATACCTAAAACAATTATTTACTGAAATATTGAGTGGTTTTTTTTAAGAAAAAAGGTACATTTATACACAACGAATTAGTCTTTCACTTCGTAACTAAACATTTGCACAAAAGAAGATTTTATGGCCAAATTAAACAGTAAGTTTCATTCTATAAAACTTACCCACGAATTAGAAATTGATAATAAATTACCTTTTCTACGTGTACAAGTTATCAAAAATAAAGACACTTTAGAATTTGATGTCCACAGAAAGGAAACCACCACTCTAAGATAAATTCCGAATTACTCACATCATGCGTACGCACAAAAAATTGCCAGTCTGAATTTTTTAGTAAACAGGTTAATTACTTTCCCTTTCAGTAAAAGCAGATATACCAAATAATTAAAGTATATTAAGAACGTGGCCGAATATAATGGATACACTGCTTGCTAGTGGAGAAATTAACAAACAAAAACAACGAAAATGGTAGCGGAACCAACGACTTTTATAAAAAGCTGAAAGAAACTTTTTTTGCTGACCATTTGAACCTCGAATCACTATGGGTCTAGACAGCTTACCATTTGAACCTCGAATCACGAGTGGTCTAGACATAATTTTTATAAAAGCCTATTTACAACTAACATTTTCGACAAAAATACCTTTAAAAACCCTCTAGCTAACCCAAAAGACAAGGATAGTATCGCCAAAGCATCGGGAATTCATGAAATAAGTTGTGAAGATTGTGATCTTAAATACGTCGGAAAAACAAAAAGATCTATTGCAATTAGATTCAAAGGAAATTTAGCGTAATTAAGATACGGTACAATAGATAGATCTTCCGTTGCGCGACATATTTGGGATAATGGTCACCACGTTAATGAGGATAATCTAAAATTGTTTAAAACATTTAAACAACCAGGACAGCTAAACGCCTACGAAAGTATATATATATATATATATATATATATATATATATATATATATATATATATATATATATATATATATATATATATAGTAATAACATAAAATATATGAATCTCGCTCCGCCGCCTCTGAGTAGTCTCCTGATAGATTGCTTTGTCAAATAACTACTGGCAGAAGCACACCCGATAGATAATAAAAGAATACAGATATTTCCGCCAAACGAAATATGTCGATTTTGGTATCGTTGAACCACCCTAAATCGCTAGTGACCGACTACCTGCAGAAAAATATAAATAGAGTTGTGGAAATAATATATTTATAATTATTCATCCTCTGATGACGCTAACTTGGTAAGTGAAACGATCGTCAGGTTTCTTTAATGCGTTGTGGTGATTTGGGTTCTCCAAGTGTGCTTATCTCCAATGTTTTATGAGATAACGTTACAAACTAACTAGTGTCATTTTTTTATCTTCTATTTTATTCTATTATCCCTACTTGTAGTTTATTTAATTAACTAATGATATTTGGTAAATATTACAGATCAGATTATAATTTTATCTAATTTTTTTTTAATCTGCTATACACTATTTATTTGTTATCCCACTAAAATTATACTAATTCCATCCTATTTAATCGAGCTAGTATCCCTTATCGTTTCCGAGATCCACATGCATTGCAGTTTAAACTGGACACATTCTATACCCAAATATATAATTTGAAATAATTAAGTATCTTGTTGGCAGAAACTGGTCAGGAGATTTCTTGCGATAGTGCTGATATGGACCCTACCCAAAATTGTGAACCTGTAGATTGCACGATGAAATATTCTGGTAGTCGAAGTTATTTTAATAAACATGCCAAAAAATGTATAGAAGTTCCCCAATGCTGTACAAATCTTGATTTGCCATTGCCTGATCTGGTAACGTTAAAATACTCACTATGTAGGCTCTAGAATGTTAGACTTTAACCATTTAGAGAAAAAATTATATAGAATATAAATATTTTAAACAATATTATCGGGCTTATTGTCGTATATCTATTATTTTTTTCGAAAATTTCGCCTTGGGCCAAGCGTTTGCATGTGTCGGGTCCAAACGAACCCGGCGGGAGCTGAGGTCTGTAAGGGATGATATGCACCTGAAAGTTGTGTGCTTCGAAACGAGCAACAATCCAAATTGCTTTTCAGAAATTATGTCACATAGAGGTACAGTCTATTTACAATAAGCTTTTCTAAGATTTTGGCAACGTCTGATATAAGAGAGATTGGCCTGTAGTTAAAAATACAGGATTTAACCCCAGCCTTGTGAATAGGGACGACTTCTGCGTTTTTTAGTGCACTTGGCCAGCTGGAGGTTTCAATACACAAATTACAAATATATATCAACGGTATGACAATATGTGCAGAGATAATTTTTAAGGTTTTTACGTTAATACCATCCACATCGACAGATTTGTTTTTAACGGAATTGATAATTATATACACTTCGCGGGTGCCCGTGGGTTGTAGGAAAATCAATTTCCTAGTCCTGTCTGGATGTTTCAGTTTGGTGCTCGCTGAGTGGACAATTTGCGCACTCACCTATATAATATTAATTTTAATAATTTTCACCTTTTTGTTTAGGCATATAATCCCACCAGCAATCAGTGCATGAATCTGAACAATGCTGTTACTAAAACAGATTTAGAACTGCTGGAGAATAACAACTACAAAGATTGTGGTACTGAATTTGCTTATGTAAGTAAAAAAAGAAATACTGTATCTGTGAAGTTTGGAACAACTTAATTATTTTAACTCGATTTTTGCCAATGTTTGTGTTATGTGATTTCAAAATATTTGGGTTTAACACGCGGATTGTTGCCTAATTCTAAATTTGAATGAAAATAGTGCTGCAAATTAAATCATAACTTCCACACAACTGTAATAATTTATTGTCTGCAGAAATACATTCTCATTAAATAAATTTAGGGCTCATGACTTGACCACAAAGAAAATATTGGTAATCCTGTACCCACAAACTTTTGAAACGTTATATTACATGAGTTTTATTTTAAAATGTCAATTTTCAATAAATTACCCCTTATTTATCCAATACCCACTGCAGCGATGTTACCCAAAAACAATTCGAAGCGTTCCTTTGTCGGGTGATAACTGGATACCAAATTTGAAGATGTTATCTCAATTTGTTCGAAAGTTATTGCGCCTATTAACAGTTTGGGTGGCTCAAATTCGAGCCTCATCATCGGTATCTCGGAAACTGTGAGATACAACGTCGGTTAAATTATGGCAAAGTTGCGTAATTTGATGCTCAGCAAAATGCAGTTTAGAAAATTAGAACATTGCGAATACTTCTGGTGATAATCGGAAAAAAAACAAAACTCATAAAATCTGTTTGATTTTTTTCTGGAATTATTTGAAAAGATATAACAAAATAAATTACACTTAATGAATCTCACTTTTCCTCTCCTACAAGATGACATTTTCAAATTTGAAATCCGATGTTTCGTCTTTCAGAAACCATCATCAACTCCATTTTTTTCAAATACGGCCCTGGATTTTTTATTTTTTATTTTGTTACCTTTGGACTATTTCAAAACAATGCCTCATCACAACTTTTGAATTTCAAACGTTTTGATAACAAAAAATGACATTTTCCGTCTTTCTTGAAAATATTTAATACGACTCTGTTTTTGAAGCAAAATATTTCTTCAATAATATAATTTGATTAGGTAGGCAAAGATGTAGGTAAAGATGAACCCGAATTTATGATTATGAATCAAATATTTTAAGTTCAATCCAATGCAATGTAATGACATGTCTGTTCGTTCATCTCGGCGGCTTGGATATTCAGAAATATCAAGCTTGCTTGTCATAATATGACAATAGAACTTTTGACAATTTAACTTTTAAAATAAACATTAAGAGAGCTAAATGGTGTTTTCCAATTTCGAGAAACGTGATATGCTTCGGGTTTATTAGAGTAATAACAGAAACTCGCACATTTCATGTGAACGGTATTTAGAGCAATACCCCGAGCGTCCACGACCCATTATTCATGTTTTGACAATTTGGACAGAAATTTAGGTCTCTTTGGTAGTTTTGGTAAACCTAGAAATTCGTACGTCCAACGAATGAAAGCTGAAGATGAAGAAGCTGTTTTAAATGCTGTAAGTATCGTTATAAAATGATGCTAGGCAATCCTTTATTACTATGATATTTTGCGATAACATGTCAAAGATATTTCACCAAAACGTTTTGTTCAAGGTTCAGAAGTGAATATGACTAAAAGCCGAATTCAGAGGGGTTTCAAAAAACATAAGTATCATCCCTATAAACTTCATGTTTGCCAAGAATTAAGACCAGGAGACAGGGACAGAAGGCTTGAATTCTACAATTGGCTTGATGGAAAAATTCAACAAGATGATGATTTTTTAAATAAAATCATCTGGACAGATGAATGTAATTTTTCCACAAGCGTCCTTTTTAACAGAAATAATGAGCATTATTATGCAGTAGAAAATCCGTACCAAAATCGTCTAGTTCGGAGACAGGGACGAAAATCATTCAATGTTTGGGTTGGAATGTATCGAACCAAAATCTTGGGGCCAATTATTTATGATTGAAACTTAAATACTAAACGGTATCTTAATTTAATCCATAATTATATATTCGATGTGTTTGAAGATGAACCGTTGAATATGCTGCGGCAGCTGTGGTGGCAACAAGATGGTGCACCACCCCATAATGGAAGGGCAGTAACCGAGTTTCTTAATGAAACATTTCCCAATCAATGGATTGAAAACCAAGGAGTGGTGCGCTGGCCTGCCAGAAGTCCTGATTTGTCCCCTCTGGATTATTTTTTATGGGGATTCTTGAAAAATCGCTTATTCAATGATACTTTTCCGAATGATATAAACATGTTACGCCAAAAGTTTGTGTTAGAATTCACAACTCTACGAGCAAGATGATGAATAATCCACCGGACTCTTACGAACAATCTGCGAAGACGTATGCGAAAATGCATAGAATTCCAAGGGGGCATTTACTTTAGGTTTTTTAATTTGTCCATTTTAAAAGTTAAGTAAACACTAAATATTTTCAAGAAATACTGAAAATGTCATTTTTTGTTATCAAAACGTTTGAAATTCAAAAGTTGTGAGAGGCATTGTTTTGAAGTAGTCCAAAGGTAACAAAATATGATATAAAAAATCCAGTGCCGTATTTGAAAAAATGGAGTTGATGGTTTCTGAAAGACGAAACATCGGATTTCAAATTTGAAAATGCCATCTTGTAGGAAAGGAAAAGTGACCTTGATGAAGTGTGATTCATTTTGTTATATCTTTTCAAATAACGCCAGAAAAAATAAAACAGATTATATGATTTTTCGGTTTTTTCTGATTATCACCGGGAGTATTCGGAATGTTCTAATTTTTTAAACTGAATTTTGCTGAGCAGCAAATTATGCAACTTTGCCATAATTTAACCGACGTTGTATCTCTTACAGTTTCCGAGATACCAATGATGAGGCTCGAATTTGAGCCACCCTGTACATGCCGACAGGCCGACAGGCCGACCGACTGATAGACCGCCAGACAGACAAAACAATTTTCGTTCTAGAATCAAGTTTTATATATGTTTTGAGACTTTTTACGTTTTAGCAAAAACTAATGTCTACATTTTTGTCAACAATATTCCTCCCCCACACATTTAACCCCTAATTTAATTTCAGCATAGAATACCAGATTTTTTATGGAATTATAAGTTTTCTAATAACTAAAGCCTAAAACGTTGTATTACTCGAGTTTTAACGAAAAAATCTCAATTTTCACCAAATCACCCCTTTCATCCCCTAGCCCTCATAGCGATATTACCCAAAAACAATACAAACCGTCAATTTGTTGAGTGCTAACTGTATACCAAATTTTAAGACAATATCTTAATCCGTTATAAAGTTATCGTGGCTACAAACAGACAAACATACAGACCGACAGACCGACAAACAAAAATTCGTTCCGAAATAATGTTTTTTATATGTTTTGATACTTTTTACGACGTTTAAGCGAAAAAACATTTGTGAAATTCATGTCGCCGATGCGATCTTCCTGTGACGATGTGGAAGTGATAACAAAATAACAATTGAACTAATAATGGCACTGTCGAATGAACAAAACAAAAAAATTCGTCAAAATTTGTGCTCACACTGCTAGAATAGACCAACTTTAATGAAAGGTGGCACTCGTGTTTCTTTTGTAGATGGCTCGGATAAATTCGTTATCCGGAAAAATCTCACCTGGGTTTTCGAGAAATTTTTTGAGTTTCTTTAGGAAAATGTATGTAACTTCGGAGATAACACAGCTATTGTAACCAAATTCGGTACACAAGCTGATCCTATGTAACGTACAATATATGCCAAAATTTAGCGATCTATAGGTGAATATAAATAGATATAAGCATTTAAAAAGGAATTGGTCGCACTGGGGTCAAAAAAGGTCACAGGACCAAAATGTTATATGTGGTTGCCAAAATCTATTAAATATTACACACAAACAATGAAGATTTTTTTAATGAAAAATATGTTAGGAAATACCAACAAAAAATACCTATGGTTTTTATTATAAAACTAAATGACCATTTTATACGCCAAAATTGGTGTTTTTCAACAAAGATTCTTAAGCAAATGCGGGTTATGAACAACAAATATTGCAAAAGATGTATTTAATGAGATTTATGTTTCAACCACTATTGTTTTTCATTTCACTAAAGTATTTGCAGAATTTATTTGAAACAGGCTCTTTCTGCGATGTTTTGTCTGCAGCTTGAATAATAAAATTCCTGACTTAAACGTGTCATGTCTTTTTATCTAACAAAATGAATTTGAAAAAACATCTCTTTCCAGTCAATAAAGGTATAAACTGTCAAACCATATACTGACTGAGGATTTTAAAGCGTTACAATCGGATATCTGAAATACCTCTCAGAGTATTTAGATAAATTTTGATGAGATAATAAGTAAACTGGGTGACATATTTTGAAATATTTTTGACATTTATCCCTTCTCCTCATTTTGAAGGACTGGTGTCGCGTTATAAGTGTCAAATCGTTGCAAATGCTCTACTGGTTGCATACTTATGCATTTCCCAATAAATAAAATTTGGCCATATTTGTTCGAAAGTTACCTAAATGGGAAGATGTACAATGATTTTTCAAGGCACAATTCACGTCTTCTTCTAAAAAGGTAGGAAATCAACAAAAAGAAGTTTGATTTCGGCAAGACGGAGCCCCACCACACTTTACGCGCCACACACACTCCAAATAACATGTTTGGAGATACATGGTTTGATCGTGGTGGCCCGGTAAGCTGGCCCGCAAGATCTCCTAATCTCACGATTTGGTGGCCCGGTAAACTGGCCCGCAAGATCTCCTAATCTCACGATTTTAGATTTTTTTCATTTAGGGATTTATTAAAGAGAAAGTTATGGCTATAACACCAACCATGCCAAAAATATGAGAGACCGGATGACAAACATGTTAGTGACTCTCCAAATGTTGAATAATGTGAGCTACTCTTTGAAAGGAGAATTTTTAAATGTTTGGAAATAAATGGAGGACATTTCGAACACATTTTAGAACACAACCGTCGTTGAACTTAAAGTATTTCATGCTAGTTATTTCTCTAATTTTATTCATTGGTATGCAACCAATAGAACAAATGCCACGGTTTTCTAGGTACGTGCACAGTTCTTCAGGGAGAATCAGATCTTTAAAAAACCTCATTCCATTTGACATTTATAACGTGACACCGGTCTTTCAAAATAAAGAAGAGGGGAAATAGCCAAAAATATTTCAAAATCAGATATCCGATTGTAACACTTTAAAATACTCACCCTTTATAGGCAGTAGTAAAAACTCGCTACCATAACGCACTTGCTCCGTCCATACTTTTTATTGTGTGTGTATTATTTTCTTATTAGGGTCAATATAAATGTCATCATGGCTATATAAACAACAATTCTGGCGAATGTATATGTTTGAGTGGATGGATCACATCTATTGAAGACAACTATGAACCAAGTTTGGGCATTTATCACATGTGTAATGTTGAAATAAATGGATGGGTCAATGTGAACAAGAACAGAATAAAAATAACTGCTTTCTTAATTGCCGTAAGTATATTTTAAGCTTCATTTAATCATATTTAAAACAAGGATATATATATATATATATATATATATATATATATATATATATATATATATATATATATATATATATATATATATACTTAGTTCTCGGGTTGAACCGCGGTCCAGAATTTATTAAAACTCGACGTTTCGGCTCCTGTTTTGGAGCCATTTTCAAGACGTAAAGGCAATATGTAAAGACACTCTAAGGCCTCAATCTGCATATTCCTTGGAGCGGTGGACAAAGGTGGGTTGGGTTGTTGTAGCTCGGGCTCAGTGTGTTCAACCAAGGTCTCAGTGTGTTCAACCCTAGTCCTCAGAGAGATTTGGCAGTTCCTTGCAAGTCTTGTATTGTATATATCGTTCCGTCTACCTGCTTCGTTATCAGTGAAAGTAGTCGAGTCACGGTCAGTTAAGTCAGAGGCTTTGGTCACGGTACTTAGAGGATTAAGAGGACTAAGAGAATTACCGGCATTTGTTGAGACAGATAATGAGGCAATGAAATTGTCTATAGAATTTATTTTCTTTTTGGGTGTTTGTAATGAAGATATAATAGGTTTCCAAGTACTCGGAAGGCGAAGACCATCATCTCTCGTATTTAAACCGGTGCTATTGTTTTGGCATTATCGAAGTCTATTTTGTGTCCTGTATGAATATGATTCATGGGCAACGCCAATGAGGGGTCGGATTTTTTAACTGCGAGGGTGTGTCTATTTGTTTGTCCTACATAAGCTCGGGAACAGTCGGAACAACGAATTTCGTAAACTTCGTGGAATTCGTTTGGAATCGTATCCTTGGGTGTTTTTATCAGATTTAACAGTGTTGTGAATACGGTTTTGATATTATGGGTTCTAAAAATTCGACTGATTTTGTCGGTTACACCTTCAATGTATGGTAAAAACGCTGTGTGTTGTTGTGTGGACCCTGCCTATTCTTGTTGTGGTGTAGTGGTTTGTTGTTATGCGTTTCTAATGTTTCGTAGTATGTGATTGTTGTCGTATCCGTCTTCTAGCAATGTATGTCTTAAAAAGTTTAATTCTGTCTGTTTATTGTTGTTGTCCGTTGGTCTAAGGGATCGTGTTACTAGTGTTTGAACATATTCATACAGGACACAAAATAGACTTCGATAATGCCAAAACAATAGCACCGGTTTACAACTGCAAAACGAGTATTATCCGCGAAGCAATCGAGATCGAAAAACGTCCCGATTGTTTAAATAAGAGAGATGATGGTCTTCGCCTTCCGATTATTTGGAAACCTATTATGTCTTCATTATAAACACACAAAAAGCAGATAAATTCTATAGACAATTTGATTTCCCCATTACTTGTCTCAAAAAATGCTGGTAATCATCTTAATCCTCTTAATCCTTTAAGTACCGTGACCAAAGCCTCTGACTTAATTAACCGTGACCCGAGTACTTTCACTGATAACGAAGCAGACAGACGGAATTTATATATATATATATATATATATATATATATATATATATATATATATATATATATATATATATAAACATATAAAAATTGAGACTGACCCCGGATATGGGTCCTAGGGGACCTAGTTTGCGCTCATTTGAAGACATTTTTTCAAAATTCGAAAGTCGCGATCTACACTTTAGTGAATTTTTTTAAGAAAATTCACTAAAAGAACATTTGTGATTGTAGAAATGATTTTATAAGATGCAGCTCAAGACACTTTATAATTAACGTATACAATGTTGTCTCGTATCTTGTATAATAACGAATATATTGAGCTTCACCGTTAAATTGTGTCATCGTGTAGGGCCTAGATCGCGCTCGTTTGAAAAAATATTTTCAAAATTTAAAAGTGGCGGTCTCCTCATTAGCGAACTTTTTCACGGAAATTCGCTAAAAATTATAGACCATTAAACAATAAACTCTATGACGAAAACTACTGCCAAAGCATCAGAGAAATGGTCTATTTGAAATTAATTTTTTGTAAATATTTTAGTATAATGAAGGACAATGAGTGTTGAAGCTGAACCTTAACGGTTTGTAAAACACTCTTATTTTTACATTTTTTCTACGTAACTCCTATTCGTTGTAGGTTCTTTGCCTAAATGTTGCCAATTTTGGCGTTTAAAATTGCAACTTTGACGTTTTAAGAGAAAAATTCTAAAACCTGTTTTAAATGCTAAACTTTTTTGTCTTTTAACTTACAGATCTAAATTTTGGTACGCCGTTCACTTTTTATGATATTAACTCGTGTATCAAATTTGGTTACCACAACTTATGTTATTGCAGCAGATATAAAAAAATTTCGTAAGAAAACACAAAATTTTCCTGGAAAAACCAGTCTGATTTTTCTGGCTAACTTATCCACGCCACTTGTAAAAGGAAGGTACCCACCAAATTTACTTAACATCGGCCTATTATTTGTTGAGTTATCGGTGTGATACATATGTATATGTATATATATATATATATATACAGGCTGTTTTAAAAAACATGCACCATCGCTCGTGGGGCAATTCCTTACTAAAAAATAAGAAAAAAAGTTCCTGTGCACATGGCCCCGGAAACGCATAGTTTCCAATATACAGGGAGTTGAATTTTAATTATTTTTTTAATTTTTTATAAATAATTTCAAAACCACTGGATTGATTTTAATGAAACTTGGAACTTGAAAGTGTATTATGAAAGTGCATATTTTCAAGTGAGAATCTGCTTACAACTGCGTCAGTGGCGTGCGTACGGATCAACTGTAAAAATTCATGAGAAAAAATATGTGCGCCACTGTCTTTTTCCAATTTTGATACATCAGTTATGAATCTTATTATAAGCCACAAAAGCTGCCTCTTGGTATTTTTTCGTTCAGGGTATCCCCTAGGAGATATGATTAATTTTATAAAAAGGGGCAAAGTACCGATTCGTTGGAGTAATGAAAACAGTAATCGTAAAGTGCCATGAAACTATAATTTTTGACAGTTCTCTAAATTCTACAATTTTGAAGTGCTTTGTAGGCGTCAAAAGAGTTTTCGTGCTATTCTTTAAATTTTGATACGGTGCAGTATTTTCGTTTTTAGTTATTTGTTGATACTGAGCTGCTCATTAATATTATTTCCTCCTCTCAAGATGGTTTTCATTAAGTACACTTCAGTGGATTTGACTGATATGTTGTTAATTTATGGACAAACAAACCAAAATGCTAGACAAGCCGTGCGAGTTTATCAGGAAACTTATCCGCAAAGAAGAATTCCTGACAAAAATATTTTCCCACGTATTGTAAGACATTTGAGAGAAACTGGTTCTTTAAAACCTTTAAAAGCTGACTCTGGACGCAGGAGATACCGCCGAACTGTACGAGTTGAAGAGGCAATATTAAATAGAGTTGAACGTGATCCTAGTACAAGTACGAGAATTATTGCCACCGAACTGGGTAATATTTCGGCATCATCAGTTCACAGAACTCTGAAGGATCAAAGTTTATATCCCTATCATTTTACACGTGTCCAGGAACTTCTACCTAGAGACTTTCAACCAAGGGTAATGTTTTGTCAGTGGTTCTTAAACAAACTTAGGCACGACCAACATTTTTCTAAACGTGTACTATTTACTGATGAGGCGTCATTTACGCGAAAAGGTATCGTACATTTTCACAATTTACATACATGGGCCGATGAAAACCCACACTCTCTAAGAGTTGCAAATTCGCAGTATCAATTTTCCATCAATATTTAGGCTGCTATTATTGAAAATCACCTAATTGGTCCTGTTGTTCTACCGAATCGTCTTGACCATGAATCATATTTAAACTTTTTACAAAATGATTTGCCGTTGTTACTACCGCTTTTTATGAGAAATGGTACAATGTGGTTCCAGCATGATGGTGCGCCCGCACATTTTGCAGCAGTTGTAAGAACATATTTAGCCAACACATACGGTCACCGATGGATTGGTCGTGGAGGTCCGGTGTCATGGCCACCTCGATCTCCGGATCTGAATCCTCTCGATTTTTATTTGTGGGATCATTTAAAAGAAATAGTGTATAAAACACCAGTAAATACACGAGAAGAATTGTTGGGAGGAATAGAATATGCATTTGACAGCATTAGAGAAGTTCAAAATATTTGCAGAAGAGTAAGAAGATCTTTGCGCAGAAGGTTAAATAATTGTAACGACGCTAATGGTGGTCACTTTCAACATTTTCTTTAGCTTTGTTATTAAAGTCAATTGAGTAATGTACAAAAAACAAGAGTTTGGAAAAATCATGGTGTCTTTACGATTACTTTTTTCATTTTTTATTTTTATTTTTTATTTATCATTTTTTATCAATGTTTGTAATATTCATTTCAATGTTTATCACCAATAAGTTTTACGTAGGTTAGTCATTTGCACGTTTATTGCTGTAATGTTTACTGTATGTTTTGTTTTTCATATTCTTATGGTTGCAGTAAACATATATTATTATTATTATTACGCCGACTAATCGGTACTTTGCCCCTTTTTATAAAATTAATCATATCTCCTAGGGGATACCCTGAACGAAAAAATACCAAGAGGCAGCTTTTGTGGCTTATGTAATAAGCTTCATAACTGATGTATCAAAATTGGAAAAAGACAGTGGCGCACATATTTTTTCCCCAAATGAATTTTTACAGTTGCCCCGTACGCACGCCACTGACGCAGTTGTAAGCAGATTCTCACTTGAAAATATGCACTTTCATAATACACTTTCAAGTTCCAAGTTTCATTAAAATCAATCCAGTGGTTTTGAAATTATTTATAAAAAATTAAAAAAATAATTAAAATTCAACTCCCTGTATTTTGGAAACTATGCGTTTCCGGGCCCATGTGCACAGTAACTTTTTTTCTTATTTTTTAGTAAGGAATTGCCCCACGAGCGATGGTGCATGTTTTTTGAAACAGCCTGTATATATATATATATATATATATATATATATATATATATATATATATATATATATATATATATATATATATATATATATATATATATATTAATATGTATATATGCAAGATGACTCGCGATTCATGGTAGGGTAGACGTTTACGGAGAATGGGACAAAGTTATTTTGAAAATTTGGTTTCTTGGATAATTGGTTCTACTCTATTTACCTAAATATTTTCAGCGCTGCAGCTTTACCACTTATATTGAAAAGTAGGACAACTTTGATATTTTATGTGAGACACCCTGTATATTATTGTATTTTCCCTTCACTATTGCTTTCAATTATTTTTGTATGATACTTCCCTATACCTATCTCCAGCGGTTTTCGAGAAAGTTAATTGTTTTCCTTATTTTTGTGCAAAACAGAGCTCCAATTAAATGTTTATTTCTGCGATATTTGCGCTCTTAGAAAGCTGAAATTTTGGATGTAGTTTACCAATGTCCTGTCTATTACGGAGGTCTAAGGTAATTAATTCTCCGTCATACAGCGTCGTTTAAAATTCCACCTGTTTCAAGGTTTTTTAATTAAACAAATATTAACTGAGAAAATTAATGTATTTATTACATAAGGTCCAAATTTTATGGCAACTCCAGGTGAGTCCAGCAAAAGAGTCTGA
The DNA here is from genome assembly GCA_964006375.1 of Tillus elongatus. NCBI lineage: Eukaryota > Metazoa > Arthropoda > Insecta > Coleoptera > Cleridae > Tillus > Tillus elongatus. The sequence goes on along the minus strand of OZ023263.1, from coordinate 36,275,614 downwards.
AAGCCATTCAATAGTCCGCACCTATTAATTTAAGCCACTTTACTCTGGTTTGTACTTTTTTTATGTTAAAGTTTACCTAATATTGATTAAACGTTTTATTTGGATTTTCTTATAAACACAACTTTCTTATGTGTTATTAATATTTACTTTCTTTAGATATTTGCTGTCACAATAGCATCCAAGATACTCATTGTCATGTGCATATTAAATATGTGCTTTAAATGGGCAAAATCCTCTAAAAACGACCAAATAGACCAAGCCTTGCAAAAACCATGCATGAGCAATGAAGAACTTATCAAAGAAATATGCAGATCCAAACATAGCATACCAACCGATACCACAAAAAGCACTTATACTTGCAGCGCGATCTACATGAAATCTAACACGATGCACGGAGGTTGCACATGCCAATCTAGTTCAAGGTCCTTATCGTCAACATCTACGAGCAGTGCTGATGAAATACATATTTACGTGGAGAAAAAATCAAAATCGAAGGCAAGCTTCGAAACTGAATCAGGTCCAAGTGAATTTTCTCTTAAGTTTTCTCCTAAAACTGATATTCCCTCAGGGCAAAATGATCAAAACTTGACACAGTCTTCTTCAGACAAAGGCGATACTACAGAAAAATCTGAAAGTTCAGACAAAGTTGAAAGTTCAGACAAAGCTGATAGTTCAGATAAACCCGATAGTTCAGATAAGGCTGGTAGTTCAGATAAAGCAGATAGAACTGATACTTCAGACAAAGCTGAGTCCTCAGATAAACTTGAAATTCCAGATCAGCTGTATACGTCAGAGGATGCAGAAAAATCTTCTGATATAAAAGCAGTTGAAGAAAGCGACAGTGGTCAGAAAATGGATAGCGAGAATGCAAGGAGTTCCTCGACTAATTAAATATATAAGCTTTATATTGTACCAATGCCATATTAGAAAATATTTCCATTACTTATATACCCGTCATGTACAGAGATATATTATGATTATATTTTTTTAATATTACAGTATTTTCTTTTTTAATTTTACATATTGTTTAATTTTATTTATAATAATTGTAATAGTTGATAATAGACCAATGGCCGATCTACCGGGGGGGTGGAGGTGACTGAGGGGCATGTCCCCAGCCTAAAAAAATCTCAGTAAATTTTCAACGCCATAGTTCAGGTCACACAGCATGACTCGAAATGAATTATTTTACTTCCTATCAAAGGCGGCTTGTGCACAGTACCTATTTTACAACATGTTGTGTTATTTGGAGCTGACGTAACAACATACTACCTGGTTCCGCACTGAGATGGCGACCCTGTCGTACATCTCACAGTGTTCTAGAAGGCTGGCTACCATATCCGTACTACTTTATAGGTGTGTTTTCACTGTAATTAGTATACCGTACTGACAAGCTCTAATTAGAGCGAAACCGGTCTGCGGTTCTAATTATGGTGAGAATACATCTACGCTTACATACATTGTCCCCATATTAGGGAAGAAATGGGACAGGGCTGACAATTTGCAAAATTGTTATTCGGTTGTACCTACACAATCTCTATTTTAAAGCAATTTGTGTTACTTGGAGGATGATTGTACACAGTCACTATTTATAACATTTGTGTTAATTGGAGCTGTCACGACAACATACTACCTGATTCCTCACCGATATGGCGACCTTGTTGCAATGTTTTGGGAGGCTGGCTACCATAGCCGTATTACTTTATAGGTGTGTTCTCGCTGTAATTAGTATAACGTACTGACGAGCTCTAATTAGAGCGAAGCCGGTCTGCGGTTCTAATTGTGGTGAGAATACATCTAGACTTACGTGCTAAAAAATTGATTACAATGATCCTTGGAAGAAAATTTGAAGGAAATTTTTGTGAAAAATATTTTATGGAATTTGTTACGTAAAATTCTTTAACTTTTTATAGAAGCTCTATTTTTTAGCAAATTTTCATATTAAACATTTTGAGAGGATTTTTGAAAACACTTTGGTTATCACGTTCTTCTGGTTTTTTTCTTATATTTTTGCTGCAAACACTTTTTTATCGAAGCAGAAAAAAATCAATAATGACTTTGAGACATTTGAAAAAATTCTGTAAGTATTAATCAAATTTTAATTACCGATTAAGTATGTAATTTGAATGTTTTAGCAAATTGTCGTATAAAAAAATATCAAGGAAAATTGTTTTTGGTGATTTTGAGAAAATCATTTTTTGTAAAATTGTTGTGAAGTGTTGGTAATTAGTAATATATATATATATATATATATATATATATATATATATATATATATATATATATATATATATATATATATATATATATATATATATATATATATATATATTGTAAATTTTAAGTTACATTTTTTCTCACAGGATTTCGGGAGGTTAATCGCCTGGCGAACTGAGCTATTCGACCTGCCTAAATAATGTTACTTATAATAATCAAATATTAGTATAGTTCATTAGTCTTTTGGAGAATAAAAGTATAACATGAAAATCTACGTTGTATATGATCAATTTTAATAATTTTCTATAACATTACATATATGTTTTTTTTAATTTATTGAGAACGACTCTCTGTCAATTGCGCATAACCAAGTTTAAAATCAGGATGTCCTCTTGAAACCACGTGGGGTATAGATTTCGGAACCATGCTGCAACATAAATTGTATATAAGTACACATCCACAGCACAGAAATAGTGTGATACATAGTTATAAAAAACCTACAATTTATAGACATAGACATAGATATTTTTCCCGTAGAGCCCGTCCACGGTTACCGCCCCGAAAGCACTGCAGCCTTTGGCTTATTATACACACCCTATACATTTTTTACTCTACCCGTTCCAGGATCACTGTGCCTTGAACGAGTCTACACAGTAGCTGGTAGGTCCAAGACTAGATGCTGGCGTGACAACATACTACTTGGTTCCGCAACTAGGTGGCGGCACGTTCACCACTCACTTAGTGATTTAAGGCTCGCTATACTATAGCCGTATTACTTTTGGTGCATTTTTGCCTTTTCCGTCCAGTATCAGGGAAATGATACTCGAAAAGAACCGCGTGCGTAGACTAGCTCAACGCACCGGAAACCCCACCGACAAACGAGACGCTAACAGACTCATCAAACAAGTACGATCCGCCCTACAAGAACTCCGCAACAATCGTTGGGAGGAACGCCTGCAAACCCTGTCTACCCAAGACAATTCCGTCTGGCAAATGGCGAAAGCCCTTCGCTCCCAAAAACTTCCGATATCCCCGCTTCACGGCCGTAACGGTGTCGTATACACGGATGCGGAGAAAGCTACTGCATTCGCAGATCATCTGGAGTTTCCCGAATTATAACAACGTTGATCTGTCGCACGTAGCAAGAACGCACCGCTACGTCAGGAGTGCGCTTCGCGCCACCCCAGACACAACTATCGAGCCCACAACTTTCGAAGAAGTTTCCCAAATAATCAAAGCATTAAAAATTATGAAAGCTCCGGGATACGATGGAATCTCCAACGTAGCCCTGAAAAACCTCCCCCGCAAAGCCGTGGTATTCCTAGTTACGATTATGAATGCCATGCTGCGATTTCAACATTTTCCTTCCACGTGGAAACTTGCGGACATTATCAACATCCCGAAACCCAGCAAAGATCCGCTGTTCCCTCAGAACTACAGGCCCATTAGCCTGCTACCAGTCATCGGCAAAATCGCCGAAAAACTGATTCAGAAAAGGCTAGCTTCTTTCACCTCAGAAAATCATATCCTCCCGGATGAGCAATTCAGCTTCATACACCAGCACTCCACCACTGACCAAGTCCTTCGAGTGGTGGAAAACATCACCAAAGGATTTAACATAAACAAGTCAACTGGTGCAATATTTCTTGACATTGCTCAAGCTTTCGATATGGTTGGCATGCGGGCCTCCTGAACAAACTTCTATCATTTAATTATCATCTCCCTCTGATTCTGCTAATCAGGTCATACCTGCAACAGAGGAAGTACCAGGACAAACACCTTGGAGCCAGATCTAGAACGTGCCCAGACACGGCTGGTCTCCCGCAGGGTTCTGCTATCTCCCCTCTGCTGTACAATATATTTGTCGCAGACATTCCGACAGCCCCCCTAAACGTGACATACGCACTGTACGCAGACGACACTACCATCCTCAGCAGCTCCACTCAGCCGAGGATAATAACCGAATGACTTCAGACCGCCGTGGTAGAGCTGCAATCATGGTATAGGAAATCCCTTCTAGCCATAAACCCCGATAAATGTTCAGCTGTCCTATTTTCCAAGAGGAGACACACACCTCACGAACACGTTTCATTAGACAACCGTCTAATCCCCTGGCAAGATTCCGCCAAATACATAGGGGTTTTCCTCGACAAACATTTAACATGGCGCCCCCATGTCGATCACGCTCGAAAGAAAGCCTCGATGTTCATCTCGAAGCTGTTCCCACTTCTAAATAGAAATTCCAAATTGTCCATGAACAATAAGATGCTCATGTACAAAGTCATTATCCGGCCAGCTTTGACCTATGCATCACCTGCATGGGCCACCGCGGCTGCAACACACATCAAGACCCTTTAAATCATCCAGAACAAAATTCTGAGAATGGTTACCGGAGCGCCATGGTTTGTCCGAAACAGTCAGATTCACTCTGATCTGGAAATGCCTTCGATACTTGAGTTTATAACTCAACTATCCACAACCCAAATCGCAAAAGCCGCTTCTCACCCAAATGCTCTCCACCGTAGTGCCACCGACTACGACGAGCAACTTCCACACAAGCATAAGCGTCCAAAGCTTATACTTACCCGCTAACGCCCCCGCGGCAAAAACAGAATGGAAACATTCATACCCTAAAAAGTCATTGTGTGTAATTCTTTCCGACGGAGGTATGGACTAAGGTCCGGTACTCCCAGGGAGGGGGCTTTAGTGAGTACAGTCTCACAGTACCTCGATATCCCACGGAACCTACGGGGCCGTGAATGGGGTCTGCATGAGCATTTCCCCCTCCTGCACCAAAAAAAAAATGCATTTTTGCTACAATTAGTATGCCGTACTAAAGAGCTCTAATGAGAGCGAAACCGGTCTACGGTTCTAATTGTTGCGAAAATGCATCTAGCCTTACATACTTTGTCCCTATATTGAGGTATAAATGGGCCAGGGCTGACAATTTTCTAAATTGTTAGTTAGTTGTATACAGTCTCCATTTTTTTAACATTTTTTGTTATTTGGAGCTGGCGTGATAACATACTACTTGGTTCCGCAACTAGGTGGCGGCACGTCCACCATTCAATTAGTGAAAACAATTTGTGCGTTTTTTTCTTGGGCAGTATCAATTAAAGAGAAGACAAAAAGCTTAACATTCTCTATAGTTGGCAATGTTAGTTTTATTTAGAACGCCTTAGCAACATCCTCTGTGTTCTAACCGCATGACAATAGTTGTCAGTTATTAACTGCAATACAGAAGCATGGTTTATATGAGGAACATGCATAAAATACGAATTTTACAAATGATTGGTTACGGAGGTGAAAAACGATCACAAACCGAGTGCACGCCTATTTCAAGAAAAATTTCCCAATTTGCCGCGTATATCCCGAGGGACAATTAATAAAATTGGAAATCAATTTCGCGGGCTTGAACATGGCCGGCAGTTACACAAAAAACATTCTAATGCATTAGGTAATGATACCAAATTGGATGCAATGCTTGAGTTGAGGAAAAACATACTTCGAGTCGACAACCAGCCACAACATTGGATGTTAGCTGTTCATCGATTATTCGGATATTAAAAGTAAATAAAATAAGTCTCTATAAATTGATACAAACTCCGGAGTTCATGGAAAACGATTTTGATCGAAAAACGTCTTTTGGTGAACAAATGATGTAAATGTGAGAAAACAAGTACACCTGGAGAACACAAATCACCACAACACATCTTTTTAAAGCCCTGACGGTCGTTTCACTAACAAGGTTGGCATCATCAGAGAATGAAAAATGCTAAACTGCTTCCCAATAAACATCACCGTATATACTAAGTTTTAGGTAGGCACCGACACCGAGAGGGAGACTAAATCACAGGCAAATTTTGTGTGTATTGTATTTTTATTGCCGGACGAGGTTTTTGAACTTCCATTATAACATTACCTGGCAAGTTTCAGAATATTTTATTTTATCTTTATCAGAGACAGAGGGAAAATCAGTGACGGCACTCGGTTTAAGAAACTTTTGTTTTTTTATTGATTTATAGTCCCTTATAAATTGGTGTATTTTTAATTCTTTTCGTTATTCTTTTTTGTTTACTGTTAATCTTAGCAATAAATTTTAAAACCATATAATTTATGTGTTTTTTATTTTACTCTCATTATCAAGATGCAGCACGATTAGTTATTACCTTTTTAGTGTGTTGTAACGAAGTTCGTCCATCAGATGAATTTCTTTTTTTTACTGTTAATTTCACAATTAAATTTTTAAACCATGATATTTTTGACGAGGGAGTGAAGAGATCTTTCAAAGGAGTCACTCCCCTTTAACATAAAAACAATATTTCTCCCGCAATCGCTGAACTATTTTTATTAGAATAAAGTTTTGGTTTTTCGTGGATTTATTTTCTTTCAAGTTTTTTGAAATTTCTTTTCGCATACTTCTCTTTTAAAATGTTTCAAAGATTCAGTTATTTTTTTAATTCCTGTACCAATACTAGCAATGATTTCTAGTATATCGTTTGTTTGCTACTGTTAAAATCACTGCTAGTGTTGAAACAGGAATTAAAAAATTACCTGAATCTTTAAAAAAATATATTAGAGAAGCATGTAAAAATGGGATTTCCAAAAACCTGAAAGAATTGCGCGATTGCGAGAGAGATAAAGCAGATAAAGGTAATAAGGTTGTGATTTTGGACAAAAACGAGTATATAGATGGAGTTTATAACGCCATAGAGACATAGAGGAAGCTACAAGTTGCAAATCCTGAAGTCCCCAAAAAGTACTGTCTCCCAAAAAATCATACACCGGGAAAATCAATTGTTTCGGCTATAGATTCCCTGACATACAATTTTGCAAAGTGGTTGAAAAATGAATTTAAAAGCTTGCCCGTCAAACAACAACAGTTTTTGAGTAACAAGTTCACTTGAATTTATTAACAAAATTAAAGATGTTAAATTGGTTAAAGGCGAGATTTTAATTTCAACTGATATAACTTGTTTCCTAGCGTTCCCACTAAGCAAACGTTAACGTATTTAGAAGACTTGTGAAAAATGAATAACATAAATGAAAAGGTCTACAAAGAATATTTAACTTTAACAAACCTTTGTATTAAACAAAAAAATGTCAATTCAGCAAAGAGTTTTTTGAACAAACCCAAAGCACGGGAATGTGCAACGCTATCGCCATTTATTGCAGACCTTTTCGTAAATATATCCTGAAAGTGTGAGTATTTTCCTAGAGTGTGCTTTCGTTGCGTGGATGTTATTTTCGCAGTATTTAATACAAACATTTGCAGAATAAAATATTTTATTGCCAATTTAAACGATAAATTTGATTCTATAAAATTTACCCACGAATCAGAAATTAATAATAAATTACCCTTTCTAGAGATACTAGTTATCAAAAATAAGGACATTTTAGAATTCGACGTCCATAGAAAGGAAACCACCACTCTAAGCTACATCCCGAATGACTCACATCATATGTACGCACAAAAAATGGCCAGTCTGAATTTTTTTTAGCAAACAGGTTAATTAATTTTCCTTTAAGTAATTAAAGTATATTAAGAATGTGGCCGAATATAACGGATACACTGCTTGCCTAGTGGAGAAATTAATTAGCAAACAGAAAACAAAGAAAATGTTAGCGAAATCAACGACTTTCAGAAGACCCAAAAGACAAGGATAGTACGGTCAAAATGTCGGCAACTTATTTACTAAATTGTGATCTTTAATACGTCGGACAAACAAAAAAATCTATCGGAATTAGATTCAACGAACATTTGGAACAATTAAGATACGGTACTATAGATAGTACTTCCGTCGCCCGACATATTTGAGATCATAAACACCACGTTAATGAGGATAATCTAACATTATTAAAAAAATGTTAGAAAACCAGGACAGCTAAACGCCTGCGAAAGTGTATATATATATATATATATATATATATATATATATATATATATATATATATATACATATATATATACATACATATATATATATATATATATATATATATATATATATATATATATATATATATATATATATATATATATATATATATATATATGGGTAGTGTCCTGATAGATTACTTTACAAAATAAATACTGGCATAAGCACGTCCGATAGATAATAAAAGAATACAGATATTACCGCCAAACGAAATATGTTAATTTTTGGTGTCGTTGAACCTCCCTAAATCGTTAGTGACCGACTACCTGTAGAAGAATATAAATAGAATTGTGGATATAAGATATCTAGAATTATTCATCCTCTGATGACGCTAATTTGATTAGTGAAACGATCGTCAGGTTTTTTAATGTGTTGTGGATATTTGGCTTTTCCAAGTGTGCTTGGCATACTTGAAATTAAATGATTTATCGTATCCTGGGGAATTTCATCCCAAGCTTCTTGAATTCGGTGAGGAAGGTCAACTAGGTTATTTGGTGGTTGTGGTAAATTACCCAGTCGATTAACAATCATATCCCGCACATATTCTATTAGTAACGAGTCTGCTGAGCCAGAAGGCCATGGAAGCGGGGTCACGTTATTTTCTTGCAAGAACCTTGTAGTAACCCTTGCTGTATCAGGACGTGCTTGTTGTAAAAGGGATTTAATTAACCCTCTTAGGTATGGGGTTCAACAAGCTGCCGTACATTTCGTGTGTAATCGTTTGTATTCAAATTCCTGTCAATAAAAGCTGGAGGTGACCTGCTACCGTATGTTACCGTATGCTGTTCCACGGCAAATTATAAATTTCTGCGTTCTCCACGTAGTCGTCTTACTTTCCTTCGGACATCGTGGACCTAAATACAGAATCAGAACTCGTCAGAGAACACAACACGATACCATTCACCATCCCAATTTGATGTGTCGTAACACCACTCAAGCCGAGCAGCACAATGTCAAAGTGTCAATGGAAGACATTGAAATGGTCTATACGAACGAAGCACAAAAGCGCGTATTCTGCGATATATCGTTGCCAAAGAGAGTCTTTGTTGTAAAACTCCCAACCAAGCATTACCAATCGATCGTGTTGTGGAAAACCCAAATCCTCAAATGACGATCTCCCCGTTCTGATGTTGCTCGAGGTCACGACGGTTGTGGATTCCTTTACCAACACGTGGCACAGTTGACACACTGCGTCCTATACGGTCCGAAATTTGTCTTGTAAAAATCCAGCTTCCCGCATATCAACAATGCGCCCCCTGTATAATTCCGTAAATGATTGTAAGTACACTTAGATAACCCAAATCACCACAACACATAAAAACAACTGACGATCGTTTCACTAACCAAGTTAGCGTCATCAGAGGATGAACAATTCAGAACTATGCATCCTCTGATGACGCTAACTTGGTTAGTGAAACGATCGTAAGGTTTTTTTGGAATTTGTTGTGGTGATTTGGATTCTCCAAGTGTACTTATCTGTGGTCATCACAGGTTCCAATCTTCACTTAGTAAATGATTGTATAACTATTATTCTCTAAACTGCACCCTAATGACTTAATTAATTATTAAATAAATTAAGCACAAATCGCTACAAAATATAGCTTTAAACTAAAGGAAACACAAATTTTAAGAGATATTTTTTTATCAAACAAAATTAACAAGGGGCCACATTTTTTATCCATATTGTTGTCATTTATTATCAGAGACAACGTGATAACAGATAGTAGTATAGAAAATTTCATTGGGTGTTCGAGTTTTTTGGAAGGTCGGTATATTTTTATTATTATTATCATTTAGTAACTATACTTACGCAATACAATCGATGATAGGACACACAGACAGACACAAGGTACATCCAGTACAATCGTCTGTAACTTTGGGTATGTGAGTTTTTGGATCAAATTGAATTGCTTGGTACCCAGAGTCATTACATGTCATGTAGCACTTCCCACAATTGATGCACATGTCCTAAAATTAAAGTCAACAGATAAGCAATGATGAAAATAATAATAATTTACACTCATTCAAACCAGTCCCGATGTCTGGTACTTAATAACATTGCCATTCGAAAAAACCCCCAGATCATAATTTCCTAGGTAAATGAAGTGTGTTAAAATCTTAGGAGTACTTACATCATCAATCAAAGCAACGACCTGCTTTTTATTATCAAGCGTCTTGTAGTTTCCAATCCTAGGCAAAGCTTTGCCAATAATATCTTTAATTTTTGGAACTGGCTTGTAAGAGGCATCTTCTATTTTGTTGGTGACTTCAGGAAACTCAAGTTGAGCACCAGAATGAGGAGGAAGCATGTTATATTCTGCTTTATTTTGCTTGTGAAGCTCGGCCAGTTGTTCTTCGCGTTCTTTTTTGTATGGTCCGAAATGAGGTAATTTCTAAAAGCAGGCTCAATGTTAAGAGAAATTACTTAAAAATAATGAAAGTGGAAGTGAATCAAGACAGTCCAATTTTGCAGCAGACAATGTTAACAATGTGCTAAACAGTTGGTAATACATTTACAAGGGCGTCACTTCCAAAATATTTGTAGCAAAATAGGGGATTCACAACAAAAATTATATATATATATATATATATATATATATATATATATATATATATATATATATATATATATATATATATTTGTTCTTGTTGTGGTGTAGTGGTTTGTTGTTGTGCGTTTCTAATGTTTCGTAGTATGTGATTGTTGTCGTATCCGTTTTCTAGCAATGTCTGTCTTAAAAAGTTTAATTCTGTCTGTTTGTTGTTGTTGTCCGTTAGTCTAAGGGATCGTGTTACTAATGTTCGAACCACGGAGTTTAGTTGCGATGGGTGATGGTGAGATTGGGCGTTAAGATAACGATTAGTGTGGGTTGGTTTTCAGTAGACAGTGTAAGAAAATCCTCTGACTGGGTTTTTAGTGTTGCGTACATCTAAGAAAGGAAAAGAAAAATTATTTTCCATTTCCATGGTGAACTGGATTTGGGGGTTGATGTTATTTAGGTAAGAAAGGAATTCGTCTTGAGATTCTTTGCCGTGTGGCCAGACAGCGAAAATGTCGTCAACGTATCTTAACCAACAGGTTGGTTTAAGTTGGGATGAATTGAGGGCTTGTGTCTCGAAGTTTTCCATGAAAATGTTTGCCAATGCAGGAGACAAGGATGAACCCATTGGAGCACCTCGAACTTGTTTGTAAAATTTGTTTTCAAAAAGGAAATAAGTGTTAGATGTGCAGTGTTCTACAAGAGCTAAGGTATCGTGGGAAATTTTGTGTTTATTTTTGAGAATGTCAAGGGTTGCAGATAGAGGTATATTGCTGAATAAGGAAACTATATCAAAGCTAACTAGGATGTCGTTTTGAGAAATGGTGTGGTTTTGAAGAAGGTCAATGAAATGGGTGGAGTTTTTGACATAGGATGTAGCGTTTTCTACTAATGGTTGGAGAGTTTTGGCTAGATGTTTTGCAAGTTTTTGTGTGGTTGAACGGTGGGCACTTACGATAGGGCGAAGGATTTTCGGGAGACCATATTTTCTAGCGATGCGAGATGATTTTTCACGGGGGATTAGTTCTTTTTTGAGGTCAGGATTGAGTTGGGAGTTGTTGATGATAGTTTTGGTTTTCTTTTCGAGATAAGTTGTAGGGTTAGGGTTAGGGATTTGTTTGTAGTCTGTGTTGTTTAGTATATTGTCCATCTTTATATATATATATATATATATATATATATATATATATATATATATATATATATATATATATATATATATATATATATATATATATATATATATACAGAGCCTTGTCCAATAAGCGCGCGTCGGTCCATAGTTACTAAACCGTTGTACTTGATAAAAAAATCCTCAATGAAACTTATAACGTGTAATCTTTGTTACAACTCAAAATTATTTTTAAGTATACAGGGTGTACAAAAAAAGGGTAACACCAAAAATTTTTTTTTCTTAAATGGAATACTATAGTTTTTTATGTGGTAGATGAAGCCTCTGTAGGTTCTATATTCAACTAATTAAATTTTAGGATTGTCAAATGCAGTGTTGCCGAGTTATTCTTTTTTTAATTTAGTTGAGCAAGTTCAAAAGCTGGTCAGCTCGTTAATAGTTGTCTGGTGTGGTATACTATATGGTAGGTGGTAGCGGAATTTTTCTTTACGTGATAGTAAAGGATTTTTTCACGCCCGAGGAGGTACCACCCCTTGCATCAAGGGGCCGGTGAAGTCCCAACGGACGTTTCCGGTTCTGGTGTATGAGTCGGTTTCCCTTATAAGCAAAAATGATGATGGCTCCTCCTTGTACAAAAGATTCCGGAGGCAAAATACCCCTCCATTCGGATCTCCGGGAGAGGGGTATACAGGGGGCGCCAGCATCGAGATTTACAATATCCTTCTCGAATATATGTGGCCTAAATTGTAACCTGAACTCCGTCCACCATTTCCTCCAGGCTAATAGGCCCCAACTCCTCTTCCTGACCGAAACTCAAATCAGTGCCAAAACAGCCACTAATCACCCTAATTTCCTGGGGTATGAGCTCCTTACTTCTTTTAGATTGCATGGAGGCGTGTGCGCGTACGTCCGTAGCAATCTACCCTGCAATAGACTCCCCAATTTAGAAACTGGAAGAAAAGACATACTATGGATAAAACTCTCTCTCAGGGCTGCAACTAAATTCATCTGTTACATTTACCGGTCACCTTCTGACAACAACTTTGTCCAGCTCTTTGACTACCTTTCTGCAAAAACCGACCATCTGATTTCTGAATATCCTTCCTCCGAGGTCACTATTATTGGTCACTTTAATGTCCATAATAAGGAATGGCTAGGATCTTCAAAAACCGATCCACAAGGGATAGCAGCGGAAGCCTTTGCAGTCAGCAATTCTTTAGCCAATATGGTTCAGCAACCTACTTACTTTCCTCGCATCCAAACACACAGCTCAAATCCCTTGGATCCCCTTCTTACTACAAATCCTGACTGCTATAAGATAGATATCAGTCACCGCTCAGACCACGGCATGGTCACTGCTTCATGTACAATGCAACCCGAGATCACACAGTCATCACACCCACGTATCGTTTGGCACTACAACTCCGTGAACTGGGACGAAATGCGAGATTACTTTTCCTCATTTCCATGGGCGTCTGTCTGCTTCTCTCATCCTGACACCTCTGATATCTCACAAAACGTCACCGAAATTATCCAAGCTGGCATGGAATTATTTATTCCACGTACACTGAAAACCTCTGCAGCCACTCAAAAGCCCTGGTTCTCTAAATCCTGTGACAAGGCCAGACTTGAAAAGGTCAAAGCTCACAAAAAGCTGCTACACAATCCCAGCCAAGAAAACCGTCAAGCATTTAACGACGCAAGAAACCGCTATGTCCGCGTTCTTTCTGAGGCAAAAAAACCGTTTAATAACCACATCAAAAACAAAGTCCTCTTAAGCTCCAGCGGCAGCAAACCCTTCTGGACTCTTGCTACATCTATTGGGAACAATTTCTGCAAGAGCACGTTCCCACCTCTTGTCTCAGGGGATGAAATTGTTTCTACCGCCCTGGGAAAGGCTGAACTTTTTGCCTCGTTGTTCGCCGGCAATTCAACTCTCAACCCACCTCCAAATGTTCAACCGCCAACAGTCCTCAATGTCGCGCATGCAATGACGGATATCATTTTCAAAACTAGAAAGGTACGAAAATTGCTCTCTTCTCTTAATACCAGGAAAGCCTCTGGCCTTGACGAGATCTCGGCAATTGTTCTCAAAAAATGCGCACCAGAACTTGCTCCTGTCCTGACTCGTCTGTTTCAGACATCTTACAATAGAGGCATATTCCCTAGTAATTGGAAAACTTGTCGAGTACAACCCGTCCCCAAGAAAGGATAGAAAGCGCTTCCTAGCAACTACAGGTCTATTTCTGTCCTTTCAGTCATCTCTAAAGTGATGGAAAAGTATATAAACACCGCATTACTAAAATTTCTTGAAAAACACAGTCTAATCCACGACAGGCAGTATGGATTCCGTCAGCGCAGATCAACTGCCGACCTCCTTTCCTTTGTCACCCATTCTTGGAACAAGTCTATGGAACTATACGGTGAATCCCAGATTGTCGCTCTAGACATATCCAAAGCATTCGACCAGGTCTGGCACGCAGCGCTGCTTAATAAACTACCGGCCTATGGCCTACCACCAAAACTCTGTACGTGGACAGCAAATTTCCTCTCTAACCGGAGCATTTCTGTTGTCGTGGATGGCCATTCCTCTAAACTGTATCCAATTAATGCAGGAGTTCCTCGAGGTTCAGCTTTAGCCCCTACTTTGTTTCTTCTCCACATCAATGACCTCCTCTCTAGCACATCCAACCCAGTTCACAGTTACGCGGATGACAGCACCCTCCACTCCAATATACAATATCCTAAGCCTGTCTCTTTAGCCCAACTAGATGAGGATCGCAGACTAATGGAGGGTTCTATCTCCGTGGATCTCCAAAAAATATTAGACTGGGGAAGTAGAAATCTTGTACAATTCAACCCCACCAAATAACCGTCTTGCTTTCTTTCTCATAAGAGACACACTAGCCCTAGACCCATCACAATAAACAACCAAGTTATTCAAACTAATGAGTCCTTTTCACTTGTTGGCATCTCTGTGGATCGAAATCTCAATTGGCACCAACATGTCACATCAATTGCAGAAGCGGCTGCGAAGAAATTAGGTTTCCATTTCCGGGCTCGCAAATACTTTTCACCAGCTAATCTCTATACTTTATATACTTCACAAATAAGACCAAACCTCGAATACTGCTCTCACATCTGGGGTGCTGCTGCCGCTTCTACACTCGCTATCCTGGACTCCATTCAGAAGAGAGCTATACGTCTCATCGGTGACCCTACCCTCACCCAAAGGCTGCCATCCCTTGCCCACCGACGTGCTGTTGGTGACCTCTCTCTCTCTCTTTTATAGATATCTGCACGGGCACTGCTCAGATGAGCTTTCTTCCATAGTTCCTCCACCTGCTGCCCCCAACACATGTACCAGGGGAACAGAGCGAATGCACCCTTTTACTATTCAGGTCACCAGACATAGAACATCTTGTTATGCCCGCTCTTTTGTCCCGAGGACTTCCAAGTTGTGGAATTCCTTGCGGCACATGTTTTTCCTTCTCCCCCGAACCTCCAAACCTTCAAGTCCAGAATTAACAAGTTGCCTCTTACCTCCTTGTCGACACCCAGGGTACGATAGTATTTAGGCTCTAAGCCCTCGTGGTGTGTTGTTGAAATAAAAAAATAAAAAAATAAAAAATAGTCAAAGAAATACTTTCTTCAGACTGTTGTATCTCTGCCACTGTTCATTAGTTACCCTGGAAAATTTATATGCAGTCTAATATTGGCCTAGTTCATCCTAAACTGTCTCTACATTTGGATTCGTTCATACAGGGTGTTTAACATTTCTCTTCAAACATCCCTATTCATACTTCTCGGCAACACTACATTTGACAATCTTACAAATTTTTAGTTAAATATAGAACCTAAATGGGCTTCATCTACCACATAAAAAATTATAGTATTCCATTTATGAAAAATATAACTTTTGGCATCACTGTTTGTTTGTAAAACCTGTATAATTAAAAATAATTTTGGCTTGTAGCGAACGTTATAAGTTTCATTGAGAAATTTTTTATCTAATACAACGGCTTAGTAACTATGGACCGACGCGCGCTTATTGGACAATCCTGTATATAGTCTGTACCCAGATCGCGCAACGGGTGAAAAAGTAGGACAAATATTTGTAGTTAAATTTTATTTTTGTGTGGTCAGCCGAAACTAATTTGTGCATAATTTTAGTTTCGAAAGATAAAGTATTCCTTGAAAATTTACAAAAAGTTGTCTTTTTAACTAGTTTCTTTTTTCTGTAGAAGACTTTTTACAACTAAATTTAAATTTGTCAGTATGTTCAACATAGAATGTAGCAAAATTTGTGCTGTAAATTGAATCTTTCACATAGCTGTAATAATCTACCCTCCTTAGAAAGACATTTTCATAAAATGAATTTAGGGTTCATGACTTGACCACAAAAATAATATTCGTATTCCTGTACCCAAAAACTTCTGAAAAGTCATGGTACTCGAGTTTTTAGGAAAAAATATCAATTTTCACTAAGTCACCCCTACCTCCTGGAAATATTTTACCCAAAAACAATCCTAACCGTTCGTTTGTCAAGTGCTAACTGTATACCAAATCTGAAGATGATATCTTAATTCGTTGGAAAGTTATTGCGCCTACTAACAGACAGACGTGCAGTCCGACAGACCGGCTGACCGAAAGACAAAAAATTATCGTTCCAGAATCACGTTTTCTATATGTTTTGAGACTTTTTACGGCGTTTTAGCAACAAAAAAATTGAAATTTCTGCCGCCGATATTCCACTCCCACACATTCAACCCCTAATCTTAGCATAGAATACCAGATGTTTGATAAAATTGAAACTTTTCTAATAAACAAACCCTAAAACGGTATACTACTCGAGTTTTAAGGAAAAAATGTCAATTTTCACCAAATCACACCCCACTTATTCTCACAATAACAATCCGAACCGTTTGTTTGTCGGGTGCTAACTGTATACCAAATTTGAGAAAGATATCTCAATTCGTTCTAAAGTTATCGCGGCTACAGACAGACATACAGAACGACAGATCGACAGACAAAAAAAATTTCGTTCCCAAATCATGTTTTCTATATGTTTTGTCACTTTTTACGACGTTTAAGCGGAAAAAATGTTAAAATTTTTGTCGCCGATGTCATATTTCCACACGTATTGACGGGGTGGAAGTAAATAAGTTATACGATAAAATATCAAAATTTGCTGAGGAATTTGAAAATTTGTATTCTTACTTAATTTTCCTTCCTGAACAACTTTTCATAATAACATTTGGTCGTATTTTCCTACAGCACTTTACTAGTTAAAAAATGACTTGCTTGTAAATTTCCAAGGCAAACCTGATTTTTCGGAATTAAATTATGGCACAAGTAAGTTTCTATCCAAACAGGCTGAACCCCCGAAAGATGAAATTTAAACTGAATTATTTTTTGGATTGTTTGCTATTCATGTGTGAATCCGGGGACACACTATATGTATATATATATATATATATATATATATATATATATATATATATATATATATATATATATATATATATATAAACCTTGTCTGTCCCTCCTTGTTGACGTCTACTGAACGTCTCTTATTAATACCATAATTATACAATGTAAATCGCTAAATATCTGAAGATTTACCTGTCCATCTTTTCCATATAAACTGATGACAGGTTTGCCTAGTTGATGCTTGAATCCTGGCGGACTTTGACCATCCCATCCAGGCTTCCTCTTATCAAGGTATAACAACGTTTTCAGTCCAGTACAATAGTCTTCAACCACTGTAAAGTCCTGATTTTGAATCGCGCTGCAAATTTGAACCACTGTTGCTCCACATAGCAAAAATTGGTATGCAACGTCAGCAGAATCTATACCACCAATTCCTGTGAAAATCAGAAAACGTAATTTGTGCCCAGAACATCTAGAAAGTCGGAATCAACATAAGATATTAGGAGAAGAGCTTCTGAGCAACCTGTATTTTAGTGAATTTTCCTAGAAAAAATTCACTAATAAGGAGATTGCGACTTTTGAAAAATGTTTTTCAAATGAACGTGAACTAGGCCCCCTAGAACACATATCCAGGGTCAGTTTATATTTTTAGATGTATATATATATATAAATATATATATATATATATATATATATATATATATATATATATATATATATATATATATATATATATATATATATATAGGCTGTCCCACGTCGAGTAATGTATTAGATTATTTCGGAAAATATACATTTTTGAGTGCTGAAAATTTGTATACGGGGGTCTCCGAAGATGCTCTATTTAATGGAAATAATTTCCAAAATGGCGGACTTCCGGTTACACCGTAAATATATATATATATATATATATATATATATATATATATATATATATATATATATATATATATATATATATATATATAGACATCGTTATTTCAAATAGAACACCCTGTATATTATTTTATTTTAGAATACTCATCTAATTTTAGGTTAAAAGTTATAAGGGTATGCTCTCCCTATCTTCAACTGTTTTCGAATTATGTCAATTTATTTGAGAATTCTGTTCAACGGGAGGCTGACTTAATGAAGGTGATTTCGTGGCGTGTTAGGATGTAAAAATTATTTAATTTGTCAAACACGTTCCAAGGCCATTAAGCTTCGACAAGATTGTGAGGAAAATTTGTTTCATATACAGGATGTTTTGTAGGGTGTATTAGACTTTGGTGTGCTTTAAACTAGAATAACTCATTTATTTCAAATAGAACACCCTGTATGTTATCTTCTCATTGAATAGAGCAGATAATTCTCTTTCAAACTGTATTAGAATTCCCTATACCTAAAGTTAATAGTTGTCAAGATATTTGCGGTTTACCAAAAAAAAATATTTAATATTTATGAAATTTCAACAAATAACAGAGAATAACCAAAAGTATTGAAAGTTGGAAATGATTATGACTAGCCAAGAAACTCATGATTGATATTGTTCAAATTGTGTACCATTCGCACTAATACATCACTCTAAGCGTATTACAACTCCTTCACTTGTTGTACGCCGTATTTTTGCGGGATCAATATTATCCAAACAATTACGGACTCTATCTTCCAGTTCTTCCATAGAGTTGACTGGAGTCGCATAAACATCTGATTTCAATTTACCCCATGGGTAAATATCCAGAGGAGTGTGGTCGGGCGACCGTGGGGGCCAATTGTATGTTCCGCCGCGTCCCATCCACCTCTCTCCGAATTCATCATTTAAAAAGCTCCTCACATCTGCTGAATAATGCGCAGAAGCCCCATCTAGTTGATACCAACAATTCACATACGCAGTAAGTGGTAAATTGTCCATGAAATCAGAGACAGTGGTTCGCAAAATCCCTAGGTATTGCACAGCTGTCAAATTATTATCGTAAATGCAGTACGATATTTTATCATCCCTCAGAAGAGCAAGCACGTTGAAGCTGAATTTTCTCTGAAAACAGCGTTCTCTTTTGACACGAAGATTGTCTTGAGCCCAGTAGTGAATATTATGTCTGTTAAATATTCCTTCGTGGGACATCTTTATTTGGTCGGTCCAAATTATTCTTTTCAGAAATAAAGGATCGTTGTGGTGTGTTTCAAGGAGAGTGTGACCAAATTCAATTCGGTGGACTGGGTCGTTCGGTTCCAGAGCTTGTACACTTATAAATGTATAATTATGCATCTTATGCTTGGACAATATTCTCTGTATGGAGGAACGTGCTATGTTCATGTCATATTCAGCTGAACGTATTGACGCCTTTGGTTGAGCTTCGAAATAAGACAACACAGAAATTTGTGTGTCTTCGTCTTCTGTAACTGGAACTGATCTTGATGTTTGTTTAATCGTGCAACTTCCCGTTCTCAAGAAATTGGTTTCATAACGTCTGAATTTCAACGCAGTCATTGGCGAGGACTCGGGATACATATCATTAAACATCCGACATGTTCTGCTGACCACTTTGTTGCACTATTCATTAAAATAAAATAAATTCAGCAATTGTTCGTTTGAATAGCTGGCATTATCCATTATAACGTAGAATTCCGATTAATTCAGACAACAAAGACAAAATAAGTCACGTTGTGAATGACAGAAATATAAAACTGACAACAAACGTGAAAATGTGAAACATCACATAGTACTCTTAGAATTCATACATATTTTAGACATACTCCTAAATTTGTCTTCTTTTTTTGGTAAACCGCAAATATCTCTACAATTATCAACTTTAGGTATAGGGAATGCTAATACAGTTTTAAAGACAATTATCTGGTCTATTCAATGAGAAAATAATATATAGGATGTTCTATTTGAAATAAATGAGTTATTCTAGTTTAAAGCACACCAAATTCTAATACATCCTACAAAACAGCCTGTATATGAAACAATTTTGCCTCACCATCATGTCGAAGCTTAATGGTCTTGGAACGTGTCTGACAAATTAAAGAATTTTCAGCGTCCTAACACGACACGAAATCACCTTCATTAAGTCAGCCTCCCCGTGAACAGAATTCTCAAATAAATTGACATAACTCGAAAACAGTTGAAGATAGAGAGAGCATACCCTAATAACTTTTAACCTAAAATTAGATGAGTATTCTTAAAATGCAATAATATACAGGGTGTTCTATTTGAAATAACGATGATCTATTTACGGTGTAACCGGAAGTCCGCCATTTTGGTAATTATTTCGATTAAATATAGCATTTTTGGAAACACCCGTATACAAATTTTCAGCACTCAAAAATGTATATTTTCGGAAATAATCTAATACATTACTCGATGTGGGACCCTGTATATATATATATATATATATATATATATATATATATATATATATATATATATATATATATATATATTATATATATATATATATATATATATATATATTTATATATATATATATATATATATATATATATATATATATATATATATATATATAAAGACTTGAAAAAGGGAAGACAATTAAGAAATTTGCAGGCGGAGTATGGTGTAGGATATGTCATTGTCGGAGACTGGCGTCGGAACCGATTGAAAATTGAACAATTCTGTTCTCAGTGGGATTCGAAAGATTCGCATCAGGCAAGAAAATCTATGGAAAAAGCGAAGTATGCAAAAACTGGACAGGTATTGTATCTCTGGTTCTGTGAGCGAAGTGAAAAAGGAAGTTCTTTTAGCGGGCCGATGCTACAAGAAAATGCCATTTTTCATCAGAACACGTTTAGATAAAGGTTTTACAGCAAGTGCTGGGTGGTTAGACGGTTGGAAAAATCTATGTGGGGTTATGCAGCTTAGCGTATGCGCTGAAAAACTTTCTGCAAACCATTGAACTGTTTTATTTACCAGTCAAAGAACTTATGGAAAGGGAAAATCTTACTTTTGATCAGGTGTATAATTGCGACGAGACCGGACGTAATTTTAAAATGTTACCAGTCACTTGCATCTAAAAGGAAAACTCTGCACCTGGTCATAAGAAAAGCAAAGAAAGGGTAACGATTCTGGCTTGCTCTAACTCAACTGTAAATCACAAATTAAAGATCGTTATTGTAGACAAATCAGCAAAACCCAGAGCTTTTAAAAATGTAGCTATGTTAGCTTTGTGCCAGACGTGAAAACATTTCTGGAAGAAATACATCCCAGCATCAAAGCCGTTTTACTTCTAGATAACGGTCCTTCTCAACCAATTGAAGAATAACTCCATTCTTGTGATATTCGTGCTTTATTCTTGCCGCCGAAGGTTATCAGTCTTATACAACCCATGGATAATGAAATCCTTCAGAGTTTTAAAAAAAGTACCCCCGGCTTTTACTCCAGAATCCCTTACTGGCAACTGAAGGGAAGAAAGTGTGATAGGATTTTTAAAAACAGTTAATGTCAGGGACGTCATATACTGGATCGACGAATGATGGAATGACGTCAAGCCGGAAACGATTGCTAAATGCTGGTATTTACTTTTGCAACATTTCCATGGGTCCACCAATACAAGTTAAAATGAAGACAACGTGCCCCTTGTGCGGTGCATTAGAAAACTTCCTCGTTGTGAAAATGCCGATACACCGAATAATTAATGGTTTGCTTCAGACGAACAATCCAAGGTTAACGACGATAACGTCGTTGAAATGGTGAACGAGGAGGAAACATCTCACAAAGAAGATGACAAAGAAGAAACTTCCTTACAAGAGAACAGGAAAATTGGTCATGGCGATGTTCTTCTGCTCAAGCGCTGGGGCGATCTGACAGCAAAAAAACGATGTCGATCGCAGAAAAAAGGACGATTGATGATTTTTCAGCAGACATGGGTGAATTAGTTTAGTAGGTATGTAGGGGTCGAGGAGTCGGGGGCCAAAGGACTCCAGGGGGTCAGCTGAGGAAGTGGAAATAATAACATGGGCTTTTGATGAAGCTTTACCCAAGAACGTCATGTGCGGTGAAAAGCCGCAGGGAGGTGGCTCTGGGGGCCTTCCTAGACATAGAGGGGGCCTTCAGCAACACCTCATTCGGATCGGTACTGGCAACTGTCAGGGAGCGGGGAATAGAGGAGACTTGCTGCAGGTGGATCGGTTTCATGCTCAGGGACAGGGCGGTGTTCACATCACCCGCGGAAGGAACTCTGCTGGCGGAGGTCGCGGCGGAGTACCCGCAGGGGAGCGTTCTGTCTCCACTGCTCTGATGCCTAGTCGTGGACGGCCTGCTAGGGACGCTCTCGGGAGGGGGGTACGATGTATAGGCCTATGCAGACCATATTGTCATCATATTTCGAGTAAAGGTTACACAGTCAGTGTGGGAGCGCATGCAAACAGCACTGAAAATGGTGAAAAGGTGGAAGGTTGCCCAAGGGCTCGAGGTGCGCCCCGAGAAAGCAGCAGTCATACCGTTTACAAAGAGGAGGAAGTGGGAGGGCCACAAAACTCTCACTCTATAGGCTAGAAACATCCCATTGGCCAGGGAGGTAAAATATCTTGGAGTCGTACTACAAGCTAACCTGGAATTGCTTTTATTGCAGCTGTAGAGCATGATACCACAGCTCCAATTATTCCAAGGCAGATCAGCCTCTGCAATTTTGTAGTTTGCCTTGTGCTTGGGCTTGTTGCGTGTTTGGCCACCAAACTATAGATGCATATGTTACGATAAGTTTAACCACAGTTTGGTATATCCAATATATCGTCCTGGAATTCAATCCACATGTCTTACCTGCGAGTCTACGGCAAGTCCAGATTCCCATTGTAGCTTTGCAAGAGTTTTTTCCGAATGCATGTTTCAGTTCAGTTTTTTGTCTAAGATCCCTAAATATTTAACTTCATTGAAAAATTGTGTCCGCGTCTCGTTCAGAGTGGGAACTTTTAAATTTAATTTCCTTTTGTTCGTGAATGGGACAAGAACCATTTTATGAGGATTGACATTAAGCGCCCTGGGCTCGCACCAGATCCTAACACTATTATTTAGGGCTGTTTGGATTAAGCTGGATATTACAGCATCGTGCTTGCCCTTTACGGTTATAACAATGTCATCTACGTATCTTTGGACTATGAATCCTACACCGCGCGGGTCAGCCCTACGTTAAGGATTAACAACAACGAGCGACCACAGCAGAGGTGATAGCTTTCCTCCTGAGGACAAAGTTTTGCCGTCGTCACTATTGCGTTGGTTTCATTTACAGTTTCCACTTCCGTTTCTTTTAGGGTCCGTGTAATGGATTGATGTGAAGTGTTGTCAAAGGCCAGCTCCAGGTGAATGGATGCACTGAGGACTACTTCTTTGACCTCAAAACTTTTCTTTGTATACCCTCCACTAAACAGTGTAGAGCATCTAATGTAGATTTTCCCGCCTGGTAGGCGAACTGTTGTACATGAAATGGTTTTCTTGTGAGAGTTTCGCTTCTATGTATTGATTTAACGCCTTCTGCTGGTATTTAGGAGAAGGGATGTTAGGCTAACGCGGCGGTAGGACTTTGCTTCGTCCATTGAGCTTTACGCACTGTTGGTGTGTAATAATAATAAAATAGCGGTATAATTATTACCCACCGTTAGATGGAAATCTTTGGGGTCAGCGTGTAATAGAAGAGCAATCATTTCAACAGCAACGAATTAATTCAAAAAAAGTGGCTTATTCCCTTGCAATCGTCGGCTCTTTGAGTCTCAGAAGTGTGTTAATAAAGGGAGAACCAACATAGTCCGCAATCAACGTGGCAAGACACACATTTTTTCTTGGAAATGATAATGGAAAATTCGTCAACACATTAAAATAAATCTCTTTCATAGCGTATGTTTTTTTGACATACTAAATTACTTGCAAGAATTACTATTGTCATCTGACGAAATTTTAGCTTAAAACCTACAATACAAAATCAAACTTAATCTTACCCATAATTGCTAACTTGGGCACAGATTTGGCCACTGATGATACAGCTTTTAATCCTACTGGTCTTGTGGCATTACCGCTTATCCCGCCATAAGTAGTGCGTTTATCTATACCCACTGCTGGCCAAGCAGTGCCATTCGTCTTCACTTTCATCAAACCTGATATCGTGTTAATAGTTGCTACACCATCAGCACCACCTAATTAATTATTACAAAATGATAAATAAATCTTCAAAAACGCCCAAGTCAAAAGTGAATTGTTAACAAAATTAAAAGCGAGTCCATTTACTTAGGTAAAAACTTTTTCTCTTACTTCACTATAACTTTCTATTTTCCCCACAACCTCTGTCGCCTTTTACGGTAATTTTAAACGGTTTTATTTTACTGTCAATGCTTTAAAATGTGAAGCCGTTTTCAGGGAATATATAAAGCTATTGTAAAGCCATTGAAAAAGTATCTACATCTGTATTCAGTAAAAGACCAAGGTTGGACAATGTTGTTGGAAACTAAAGCAAAAAGCAGAACCACCCCAAAACCACAAAATAATAACAGAATGTTCCTATTTCGACAACGAAGTTGTCTTCATCAGTATCTGTCGCTAACTATGTGAAAACTGGAACCTGTGATGAGCACTAATAAGTACACTTGGAGAACACCCAAATCACCACAAC
The DNA here is from genome assembly GCA_964006375.1 of Tillus elongatus. Lineage (NCBI taxonomy): Eukaryota > Metazoa > Arthropoda > Insecta > Coleoptera > Cleridae > Tillus > Tillus elongatus. The sequence continues at coordinate 36,250,758 of OZ023263.1, read as the reverse complement.
ACATATTTCAGAGACCGTACGATCGTTTCGTTGACAAAGTCAACATCTTCAGAGGAAGAAAATTCTAACATAAAAAAACTAGATCCCGTATATTTATATCGCGTCAAGATAAACGAACTAGTCCGAAGTAAAGTTGTCGTCCAAGAACGATCGTTTGTTTATTGCGCAGTGAAACAGGTCGGAGACCTGCTTTAATCTTTTGGTCGACAAATTTATGACCCTTATCTAATATAGGTATAAAAGGACCAAAGTTCTTTAAAGAATCAGCACGTTTCCTTTCGATCTAGAAATTTACTATGTGGATATTGGTTCATGCCGATAAAGACATCTGGTGAGATAAACAACGTCAACTCAACTCATCTCTTTTAAAAATAGAAAACTAAAAACCCAGATGTCTGTCTCACCGTGTTAACTTTAACAAAGGAAAATAGTTCAACTAAAATACTACATAAAAACTATATTTATATTGATTTTAATTCTACGTGAAAATATTTATATTGACTACATAGATACAAAAGTTTGTGCTGTGCTGCGATCGTGTATGGTTCGCCGCGTTACAGTGATAATTAAAATAGTGTTATTGAGGGTAAACAGTGGTAAAAATTTTTAAATTTTGGTACAACAAACAATAACAAAAGCCTCTACATTATTATAATTGAAAATTGCAGTTAGCAACACACAATAATAGCTAGAAAATAACGTTTAAGTTTTTAAAGAATGTCGGTCGACTCGGGTGGTGGGAGGCCACCTGATCAAGCAGCTCTTATCAGAACTGATATACAAATAAATGAAAATAAACAAACAGCTGACGGTACTGATTTTCATACAGGTAAGGTCTTTGACTTTAATAATAAATACTCAAGTAAGGATTTGCCTCCATATTTCGTTTGTGTCGAAAGTATCGACAAAAACCTGGGAAAATTGCATCCGATCCGTGTAGGTCATCATCTAAGAGTTGATAATTTGTTTAATGAACATGTGACAGACATTAAGACGGTAGGTATAAATAAAGTAAAAGTAGTTCTTAATTGTAGAGAATCTGCAAACAAGCTAGTAAATAATAAGAAATTAAATGATAATAAATTAGTAGCATATATACCTACTTTTTGTACGCAAAGAAAGGGTATAATCAGACAGGTAGACACGTTTTTTTCTGAAGAATATCTATTGCAAAATATACAGAGTTCTCATAGGGTAGTGAAGGTGGAAAGAATGAAACGAAGGATTACAGACGAAAATGGTTCTAGTAAATTACAAGATCGGCAAATAATAATAGTTACATTTGAAGGCACTCAATTACCAAAACTTGTTAAAATTAACAGTGTTGTTTTTGAGGTAGACACATATATATTTCCTGTTGTACAGTGTTTTAACTGCCTTCGTTACGGGCATACTAGGACACAATGCAGAAATAAAGATAGTAACTGCAGAAAATGCGGTGAAAAACATAACGATACTGAATGTGGAAGCGACTCTATTTTTTGTATTTATTGTAAATGTAATACGCACAATACAATATCTAAAGCATGTCCAGTATATCAAAGGCAACGTAAAATAAAACAAATAATGTCGGAAAAAAATCTTAGTTTCAAAGAAGCTGAAAAAATCGAAAAGAATCCATCCTATGCAGTAGTGACTAACAATAGGTATAGCCTATTAAATAATGAGGATAATTTTCCATCTCTTAGTAACCCAGATAAAGTTAGTAAAAGTAGTGGTTTTTTTAGTAACAACATCTCTAGGAAAAATATTAATACAAACCTTCGGTCGAGGCCTATAACTATTTCACATACATCTACTGGAAATCAAACATTAAAGCGAGCAGCAACCTCCCCAATAGAATCTCAGTCATATAAAAAAAATCCTTCCTTTAGTCCAGTGATTCCCAACCCACATAGAGAGGATATGATTAAATTCAAAGAAAATATATTAGACAAAGTAACAAACTATTTCACTAAAATATTAGGTAATGTCTTAACAAAAATTGATCCAGATGATTTAAATATAGATTGCGATAATATAAGAAGGACTTTAGATAATATCATTAATAATACTGTAGAAAATGAGCTTGAGCAAATGGACGCAAGTAGTGAAAATGGCAGTCAATACTAATAGAGTTGAGGGACTTACTATTTTGCAATGGAATTGTCGTTCTATTAAACAAAATCGACATAACTTATCCCGGTTATTGAATGGGAAACAAATTGATATTGTTTTGCTTAGCGAAACTTGGTTAGACTCCAATGACCAATTAAAATTTCCAAATTATAATTTTGTAAGGAAAGATAGAGCATCTGGAAAGGGTGGAGGAGTTGGCATATTAATAAAAAGCAATCTATCTTATTCTATTTTAAACTTTCCACAGTGCTTACCAGATCGAATTGACATATGTGGTGTACAAATCTTAAATCTTAAATTAAATGTATTGAGTTTGTATCGCCCTCCAAACATTAACGTAACGTATAGACAATGGCAACAATTCCTAGATATAGTGTGTAAAATGGATCTTATTGTTGGCGGAGATTTTAATAGTCATCATGCGTCTTGGGGCAGTACAAATTGCGACACCTCTGGTAACATTTTAATAGATATCACTGAAGATTTTAACTTAAATATTTTAAACGATGGAACCCCCACTAGGATCGCAAGACCTACAGAGTCTCCGTCAGCAGTTGATCTAACTTTCGCTTCACAATCGATAACAAGTAAATTGTCATGGAATGTGCTGCAGGAATCGCTCGGCTCGGACCATTTGCCAATAATTATTGGATATAACATTAATTTTGAAATAATAGATAAAATTCCATATAGAAGGTGGAGGGAGTCGAGCGCAGACTGGGGCGCATTTCAGTTGGAGATTGACAATATAATTGATGCACATAACGAAACAGAAACAACAGCTGCAGGCTTGTATAATCACGTAATAGACAGTATCACTCTGGCAGCTGACCGTGTCCTCGAAAAAACTAAATTAGTAAAAAATTGGCAACCTAGACCAGCATGGTGGGACAACGAGTGTGAGAAGATGCAAAGAGAACGCAAACAACGATTACAAAACTATAAACATCAATCAAATATGGATAATTACCTAAAATATCAAGAAACGGATGCTAAAGTGAGAAGACTTCTCAAGAAGAAGCAAAGGGAAGCATGGAGAAGTTATGTTAGTAGGCTCAACAAACAAACGCCTTTAACAGATGTGTGGAAGTTTGTTCGGAAAATGAATAACAAATCATCAAATGGTGGAAAATCAATTATGACAGATGATTTAATAAGTGAAAGCTTATCTCTCATGGCACCAGATACAGTAGAATTACCTTTGTATAACAATGGGGAATGCGATAAAAGTAAAAGTTTTCCTTTGGAACGTCCATTTGCATTAAATGAGTTGGTTTCCGTTATAAAGTCATTACGCAACTCATCGCCAGGCGTAGATAGAATAACAAATAGGATGCTAGAAAACATCTCTGAAAAAGCCATGGGTATACTGTTGCGAGTTATTAACGAATTATGGTCAAGTGGACAATATCCTGAGCAGATGAAAGTAATAATTATTTGTTTAATACATAAAGTTGGAAAACAACACAATCATCCATCTGGCTACAGACCACTATCTCTGATGCCCTGCACAGCAAAGGTATACGAAAAAATGATTCTTGGTCGTCTGGAGCACTATTGCGAAACTAACAACATATTCTGCAAAAATCAATATGGGTTTCGAAAAGGACAAGGAACGCTAGATGCGCTGGTACATTTAGTAACAGATATACAGTGTACGTTAACTCGAAACCGATATATGATGTGCATATTTGTTGATCTGAGAAGTGCATTTGACGCAATTAATTTATCTTTGTTGATAAAAGATTTAGAAGATATAGGGCTTAGCTCAGTTACCGCAAGAAACATTGTATCTCTATATAGTAGACGTCTAATTTACATAAGGGACGAAAATAACAAATTCCACGGCCCAAGGTGTGTATACAGTGGCCTCCCACAGGGAGCAATTCTCTCACCCACACTCTTTAACCTATACACCAGATCATTACACACAGACATGTATCAAGGGGTAGAATGCATCCAGTACGCAGACGACGTTTGCATATATGTCGAAAAACAATCTTATCAAGAGTGTGTAAACGAATATAGTAAAATCCTCCTTAATTTAAAATCCTGGACAGAGGCCAGGGGATTTGAGCTAAATGAAGAAAAATCCAAAGTGGTTATATTTACCAGACATCGAACACATTTACCAGATATTATGCCTAGTAATATTTACAAAATTAAAACTGCCAACACGTTCAAATATTTGGGCGTAATATTAGATAGAAAGCTCCTGTGGACGCAACACATCGAATACCTCAAAACAAGGTGCGAGAGAGGAATGAATATCTTGAGAATGACTACACATACACTTTGGGGTGCAGACAGAGAGGTAGCTTTACTTTTTTACAGATCTTACATCAGATCCATTTTGGATTACGGAAGCAGTCTATATGGGTCGTGTTCTAAAACAAACGTGAAGAAATTGCAAACAATACAAAACAAAGCACTAAGAATTAGCATAGGGGCTATGAGGTCAACGCCTATTAATATTGTTACAGCAGAGTGTAGAGAGCCACCTGTACATATCAGAATCGGTACATTGGCCGCTAAATATATGTTAAAAATTCGAGTCAGATTTCCAGAATTATTGACAAAAATGCAGTATCTACACACACAACAGACGACCAACAAGTATTGGCAAAATAAAAGAAGCACGCCACTGGTCGACGCTTATAGGGAAACTATGATATATGAAACATTTATCCAAGTATCCGAAAAACTGCCAATGCACAAAAAAGACTACAGTATTTATCACAATGACCATACAATCATCATACCCAAGTATGAAGAAATCCCAGATTTAATGCTAGCTGATGCAAAACATGAATTAGAAAAGTATCCAGAACACCTCCACATTTATACGGATGGATCAAAAATGGAAAATGGTACAGGGTGTGCTTATTACGTATCACAACTGAATATAAGTAAGAAAATCAAACTCCCACATCTGGCTTCAATTTACACCGCAGAACTAATAGCCATACAAGAGGCACTACAATGGATGCTCAGCAATGATAAACTAAAAGCCATCATACTCACTGATTCACAATCCTCGTTAATAGCCATGAGAAGTAAAGCAGGATCTTACTACGGAAATAATGAGAACATTATTAACATCATAGACTCATGTAGTAAAATCACAAAAAAACAAGGCAGTGTAGCTTTTCTTTGGATAAAGGGCCACTCCGGAATTCGGGGTAATGAACTTGCTGATCTGCTGGCCAAACAAAGTATCGATGACTACGACACATACAAGGAAACGGTGCCATATAAAGATATATATCCATTAATCAAACAAGAACAACATAAAAAATGGAACGAAGAATGGAAAGATTTCTGTTTAAACACTAATAACCCATACAAAATACTCCACCCTAACTTACCTACTGAACAAGATTTTCACATGTATTCCGGGAATAACAAAGAATTGACGACATTGATAACAAGACTGAAATCCAACCATGGCCGGTTTCCGGCTCATTTAAATAAAATCGGTATAATAAGATCTCCAGCTTGTGATTGTGACAATGTAACAGTGGCTGATTTAAATCACATTATATTTATGTGCCCACGGCATCAAAACTCACGACTGAATTTAATAACTTCTATCATACAAATGAATGATAAAAATATCTGTATGCCATTTTCTTTAAATCAGCTATTGATGCGAAAGTCAAAATGTATAATAATGAAATTGTATAGATTTTTCAAAGAAATTAGACTACAACTGTAGTTACTTTTGTTTTCATTAGAGACATTGTATAATGTAAAAATGTTTTTAATAACTATTGTTTGTTAGAATAAGTATGGCTCCTTTGTAATCCACTCCTTTGTGAATTTACCTACCTGCATGAAACCAAGGCCCAGTACAGTTTGTTCAAAGCCGTCCTGGCGGGTCTCTGGACGCACAGTATCCCAGTCATCCTTCACAATACTTAGAAAAAAAAAAAAAAAAAAAAAAAAAAAAAAAAAAAAAAAAAAAAAAAAAAAAGATATATGTATTAAAAATAATAATAAAAAAGGTATACAAACAATTTATTACAAAAAAAAGAAAAAAAAAAAAAAGAAAAAAAAAACAAAACCAAAAAAAAAAGTATAGAAACTGAATTTATTATAAAAAAAAAAAAAAAAAAAAAAAAAAAGTATACAAAGTAAATTTATTATTACAAATTAGTTAATTAGGTATAAAAATAGTGTAAGATAATAAAATTGGCTGGCGATGTAACTTGATGCAAATTTATTGTTTATAGATCTCATAAACACCACTAGACATAAATTTAAAAAAAGTCTGTGGCTAATGGACCTAACGGTCCGAGGCCAAACCAAATTACAACAACAACAACAACAACAACATAGATACAAAAACCGAACAGGTATTTAAATCAAGACAAACATAGTGATTAGTATATGTATAAACCGGTCGAGTTATTGACAATAATTTATTATTCTACCAGACAAATTAGGAGTATATAAGCGGTCAAATGCAAAGAGAAAACAAAGGGCTAGAAATTACAGGTGCCGCACGATTTAATGAAGTTTTGTTCTTAAGAGACCTTAATATAGAAATACTTTCTAATGAATCAAGCATAGTTTGATGTCTGACATTTTTGACAAGTTTCAAATTTTCTTTGTCAATGTGGTGGTTATTATCCCATATATGTTATGCCACACATGATTTGTCCACCGTACCATATCGTAACTGTGCGAGATGTTCACGAAATCTGGTGGCTATGTTTCTCCTAGTTTGGCCCACGTATTTAAGATCACAATCTTTGCAACTAATCTCATAAATTCCGGACATTTCAGTGATTTAAAAAATTTGTTGGGTAATACGAAAGACAAAGACAAAGTCACTAAAATGTCCGTTCTCCAAGTGTACTTATCTGTCGCTAAACTAACTGTATGGGTAAAATTATCCTATTTATATACCTAAACTAAGTACACAACAATTCGATGATGCAATATCAGATGAGTCAATACCGGATGATACAATACCGGAAGATGCAATACCGATGATACAATACCATGCACTGCAAGATGAGCCAGTACCAGATGATGTAGTACCGGTAATGCAATACTGGCTGCCTCAGTATCGCATGATGCAATACCGCATGACGTAATACCGGGTGACGTAATCCAAAACCTATAGTTGTGTCAGTGAATACGCTTAACCGGTTCTTTCCAATGTGGCGATGGCTTACGCCTCAGCCAAATACGATAACCATTGGCACAGTTTGAAAGAACCGGTTAAGCAGTGGCTCATCGGATTTAGACTTCGATGCTGTTCAACTGATAAACCAATCTATTGATGTAAGGTTAGATATATTCGCACCATAATTAGAAACGCAGACAGGTTTCGCTCTAATTAGAGCTCGTCAGTGCGCTATACCAATTAGAGCAAGAATACACCTATAAAGTAACACAGCTAAGGCAACCGACCTACTAAAACATTGTGAGATGTACGACAGGGTCGCCATTTCGGTGCGGAACCAGGTAGTATGTTGTCACGACAGCTCCAATTTACACAAAATGTTGTAAATACAGACTGTGTACAACCAACAATTTTTGTAAATTGTCAGCCCTGGCCCATTTCTTCCCCAATACTGAGACAATGTATATAAGGCTAGATGTATTCTCACCATAATGATAAATACAGACCGGTTTCGCTCTACTTGGAGGTCATCAGTGCGCTATTCCAATTACAGCGAGAACAAACCTATTAAGTAATACAGCTAAGGCAGCCAGCCTACTAAAACATTGTGTGCCATATTGGTGCGGAACCAGGTAGTATGTTGTCACGACAGCTCCTATTAACACAAAATATTATATTGTTAAATTACATACATTGTCCCAGTGGGTGTCTTCTCGCTGTAATTAGTATAGCGCACTGACTATCCTTAATTAGAGTGAAACCGGTGTGGGTTTCTAATTATGGCGAGAATACATCTAGCCTTACACACATTGTCCCTATATTAGGGAATAAATGAGCCAGGGCTGACAATTTACAAACATTGTTGGTTGGTTAGTTGTACACAGTCTCTACTTATAAAATGTTGTGTTAATTGGATCGGTCATGACAACATACTACCTGGTTTCGCACCGAGAGGGCGACCCTGTCGTATATCTCACAAAAACTATTGATGTTATCTTTACTTAGGCCAAATATGGCAAAAATATTGTTGTCATATCACAACTATACCCTTGGAAGATACTTAACCGCTCCAGCAAAGTCACTCTTAAATCCGCTCATGAAGAGTTCAGCAGCAAAGGGAAGCAATGGGGTTACCATTGTGGTTCTCTTCGTCTGACAATTCGAAAGAAGCTCGCAGACACGCATAGTGAAGTTAGCTTAATATATCCATCCACCTGTATGTTTGATAGCTGGTTATCATGGAGCATGTCCTGAAGATACTGAAGAGCTATGTCGCTAGAGAGCTGAGGAACAACGACTTTACATTGAAAGAGATTAGTACCTTATTTGGTTTTAATTAATATATTTAATTCTATTAATAATTTTGATGGAATTTTTCACCGAAAAGCTAGGGTTAGCTTCCAATGTACTGAGCTCTTTCGATAACTATTTGGAAAGTTTATGTCTGGGAGCCGATCCCTTAGACTATTTTTATCTCGTTCCTCGGCTGTATTTAATTGGACCCAAATAAAGCACTGATCTCTTACGTTGTAAAGTCGTTGATAATTAATTAAGTGGTAAGAAAACTTTTGCCCCTACAGTTTAGTTACAGCTAATGGTGAAGACAACTTCGTTGTCCAAATATGTAGGCATCTATCTCATAACTATCTGTTATTATTTTGTGGTTTTTGAAGTGATTGTGCTTTTTGAAATGATTATGCTTTTTTGTTTCTGTATTCAGTGTGAAATATTTTTACCAAACTAGGGCAACAACAATCAACGGAACGAGGTCCAGTTGGGTATATACCTTCAAAAGCTGCCTTCGCAATAACTGTAACGTCTGTTATGTTTGGCGTCAACTTGACAAAGAATGGAATCTTCACAGATGCTCTTACCCACTCTGCTATGCCCTTCACGAGACGTGGATCCTGAAATATATATATTTTTAATTATGCATTTTAAAAATATCAGAGCTAATCAGGGGCATGCGGTCCCTGAAAGCAATGGAAGCACTGCTTCCCTTAAATATTTCTAGTAAAATTGTATTTTTCGTTTTATTAAATTTAAATCTAATTATAAGTAGATATCTGGAATGTTTCTTTAGTTTGGCAATGTCGGATACACCAAACCGGCGCGGCGCGCTGCCTAATATGCGACAGACACAAGCGCGCAAATCCGATAATCTGGAGTAGGAGTCGCTTATTTTCTACTGTCTCTTTCTATACCACTACAGTCAGTCCGTACGAAGATCGTTGTTTTTCGATGCAGCTTATATAGTCTCCTGTAAGCGGTTTAAAATTCGCTTACGCGATTAAGTATTGGTCGGCGCGTGATTTTTAGAGTAAGGTCCAATGAATCTCTCTCTCCCTGGCTCGTCTACTAGTGGTGCCGTACAAGTTTGTGAATGTGTTTCTGTTGTATGTAATTTAAGAAACAGAAATTCTTCGTTTTACCCTATTGATGATCTTATTACTGGCACGGTACTGAACAAACTACCAGAACAAGGGCTCAAATTTATAACTATAATTTTCAATGCGATATTACGGTTAGCCTATTGGCCCAAACACCTCAAATTTGCTCAAATGTTGATGTTTTTGAAACCAGGAAAGTCTCCCACAGAAGTAAAGTCATATCGGCCTATAAGTCTGTTGCCCGTATTATCAAAAGTATTTGAGAGGCTCATCCTTAATCGTTTACTAAGAGAACTGGACGAAGAGAACTGGATTCCTAAACACCAGTTTGGATTTAGAAAACAGCATTCAACAGTTCAACAATGCCATAGACTCGTGAATATAATACAAAAAATCCTAGAATCAAAAAAATACTGTTATTCAGTTGTTTTTTTTATGTAAGTCAAGCTTTTGACAGAGTATGGTATAAAGGACTCCTGTACAAAATCAAGAAATCCTTCCCTCATAACTATTACCTCATCTTTAAATCGTATCTATCAGATCGATACTTTCAAATTGAACAAGGCGAAGAAATTTCATCTATCAGACCAATCCAATCAGGGGTGCCTCAAGGTAGCGTGCTCGGTCCGATTCTACTATACACCTCAGATATACCGACTACCCAAGAAACTGACATGTCCACATTCGCAGATGTCACAGCCGTACAGTCTGTAAATGGAGACCCTGAAGTAGCCAGCTATCATATACAAAATCACCTTTTATTGCTACAAAGATGGTTAGACAAATGGAATATAAAGATCAATGAAGCAAAGTCATCGCATGTCACATTCACTCTAAACCGCCTTGTCTACCTGTCCACATCAACAACACAGAAATTCCTCAAGCTGATCATGCTAGATATATGGGACTACATCTAGACAAACGACTCACATGGAGTACCCATATTGAAAAGAAGCGTAAAGAGATGGATCTGAGAATGAATAAACTGTACTGGCTAATAGGTAGAAAATCTCCAATTGCCATAGAAAAGAACGTCCTGGTTTACAAGGCTATAATCAAGCCAATCTGGACCTATGGCATAGAATTATGGGGATCCTCCAAAGTATCCAACACTAACCTAGTTCAACGCTTTCAGTCCAAAGCCCTCCGCATCATAACAGATGCTCCTTGGGATGTAAGCAACCACACACTTCACAGAGATCTAAATATACCCTTCGTATCAGAAGAAATCACTAGAAGACCAAACAAACACCTTCAAAAATTGGAAGAACATCCAAATGATGCCGTTAGACCATTGCTTGAAAACCAAACAAGACGACTGAATATAAAGTGGCCATCAGATCTATGGAGGCAGGTATGAAATAAAATCACAATTACCGGATTGCACCAATGGGTGTATTTCCTTCATGTCAATTTCTCGTCAGCAGATTTACCTATAGAACTCAATGTATATACATATTAGTTAATGTATATAATATATTAGGTGGTTCTAATTGTAAATATTAGTGTACAATAAAAAAATCCTATTGATGGTTCGCCAGCGCCTACATTAATACTAACGAAGGAAATGAAAAGTTTTAAACGCCACTTTAGTATCAGTGTTTACCAAACATATCAGTAGTTAACGAGCTGTGAAACAATTTACAAATTCTTCTGCTGGCCCTGTCTTCTGTTTTCATCGACATTTGTGCAAAAAGAGAAAAATGCGTGGATTTTCTGGAGGGATTCGGATTTGAATAATTTGCACAAAATTGTTAAAAGACATAGCAGCAGCAAGTGGCAGTTGCAATCGCATGTTAAGCTAAAACGTTTCAGTTTAGTGCGCATAGAGCACGCGTTAGATAACCAACTGAGGAACGGACATAAAAGGCACAACCAGTTATTACGGGAAAATGGGGAAATTATAAAGCAGTTCATTGACTTGTTTGCTTTTTGGGAGAACACGAACTTAGTTTCGCAGGACACAATGAAGAAGAAATCAGTGTAGATTAAGCTAGGCCTATTAGCGCCTATGTACGCTTATTAAATTTGCTTGCAAAATACGATCTAGTTCTCGGCAATCATCTTGAACAAAGTACAGTTATCTGATGTACCTCAAATAGAATCCAGAATGCCGTTATAAAAACTATAGCGAGTGTCGTCTTAAATAAAACCAAAACTGAGACAAAACAGTCAAAGTACGTATTTATTGTTGTAGATGAGACGACAGACGTACCAAATAGGAGTCAGTTATCAACTGTGTTACAAAATGTAACAAAACGTGGTCTTATTCAAAAAATATTTGTCGATTTCACTCGTGCAACATCTGACCAATCAGCTGGAGCTTTGTATCAGGTTGTATGTAATGTTTGAAAGACCTACAAATGTGACCGGAAATTAATTGCTCAAAGCTATGATGGCACAGCAGTGACGTAGTTTGGGAGGTTTGCAGGCAAAAGTAAAGAAAATATTCAAAACCGCGCTGTTTGTCCATTGTTTCACACACCTCCTGAATTTCGTTATTTCTCAGTCGGTTAGCCAAATTAAAGATTGCAAAGTTTGCTTTGCGACGTCGAGCGCAATCGCTGCTTTTTTTCGAGATCTATCAAAAGGACCCTAGTTTGGATGAACAAATAAAGAAACGAATAAAGAAACGATTCCCCACCAGGTGAAATTTTATTGGTCGCCTAGTTGAGACGGTATATCAATATAGACAGTCACTGGTAGATGTTCCTTTAAATCATTGTAAATCAAAGAGTTTGAGATGCTGAAACCATTAACTCTTCCAGGGGATATTTGGACCTATTTTTCGAAAGATTTCAATTATAACTTTCTGCTGGTTATACTTGCGTAAATTTCCCCATATACAGATGTATTGTTTGACATTATCCAAACAAAAACCAACGACATAGGTTACCGCGTGGATAGAATTAATGAATTGCAAAATAAAATCTTGGAGAAATGGGGCAGTTTGATTAATTTTGGCAGAAAGTTGAACAGCTTATTATAAATGTACAAAGGAAACGACTGCTAATGATGTGGACGTTCAAACTTCCTTCAAAGTGTTATTTGTGGCAATGATGCAGAACATAAATGAACAATCACCGTTTTAGAGAATTTGATGACCCGAAGTTCCTTGAACTGGCATATTTCTGCAACAATAAAACTGTCCCAGAAGAGACATTTAAGTGATTAAGACAAATTTACGGCATTTTTCTGACATGGTAACTATTCATGCCCAATTAAATATATTGCATGAAATGACAAAAATAAATGACATAAAAATAGTGCAAGGGTGTTCACGTTCCTCAAGCAAACTGAACATAATACTTTGTATTATGAAGCCGGTAAACTTTTTGAATTAGTGTTAACACAACTACTACAAGTGCATCGGTTGAACGTAGTTTTTCATTATTAAAACGCATAATAAGTTTCGTGGGAAACTCTACAAGAGAAGAGCGACTTTCAAGTCTTGCAGTGATGTCCATTGAAAATTATTTTATTAAAAAGCTTTTCCAGAGTCCCGAATTCTGCGGCGACGTCATAGAAGTATTTTTAAAACAGGAGATGCGCATTGATTTAATTTACAAACAGATAAGTAACTGTGTTCTGACGTAATAATATTTGTCATTTTGCATGGTTAGTGTATGGCCGCGCTAAAAATTTGGAAAATATGCCAACAAAACCTGTTTATCGACGACAATATTATTTTAAGTCAAATTTGTAACTTTCTATTTTCGATCTGAGAAATCTGGCCAAGATAATCCATTGCTTTCCTATTTGAAAACCCGCCCCAGGCCCCTGGACCTACTAATTAGTACCTGTCCACAAGCTAAACCCATTCCAGATTCGCCCATTCCATGAGGACATGACAAATTTAATTCCAAAGCATCAGCACCTGCAGCTTCAGCCATCTTAGATAGTTCCGTCCAATCTTGTTCGTTAAATGAACACATAATACTTGCGATCACAACCTAAAATTTAAAATCTTAGTATATCTTCTTTGTATTCCTTTTTTTTAATAATCTTACCTTATTAGGAAAATCGTTCTTCAATTCTGTGATACCCTCTGTCCAATACTTAGCACACTTCTCGGATATCAATTCTATGTTCAAAAATGATCCTTGATGGGGTCCATAATTTTCGTTTGAAGTTGTACCCCTAACAATTCTTGGAGAAACATTCGTGACCATGTCCTGCAATATAAATTAGGATTATCTTTATTTCAGTAAATACTCGTTGCGTAAGTATCTGAATTACGCGCCATCACAACTTTAAAGTACATACGCTAAGAATATCTCTACGTTTCTACTTCTATTTTGAAGCTATTATCAAGAGGTTAAGGATGTATTAAGGGAAATGAACTGCATTGTCTCAATCTGCTTACTCCTTAGAGCGGTGGATAAGGATATGTTGGGTTGGTATAGTTCTATTTTGTGACCTCAATCCGTCCACTCCCCAAATCTAATTGGAGATTGTCTCTAAAGTTTCAGTGTGTTCAAGTCTGGACCTGTGAAACAATTGGGACACTGAGGCCTCAGACAAGAAAGATAAGGAAAAAAGGGAGAAGCCTGGTTGAATACAGAAAATTGCGAAGTGGATGCAAACAAATAGTCAATGAGAGTGTCACAAAGTGAATAACTATAGCGTAATTATACAATTCAGTTGCTTAGTAAACGGGAATTAAAATCGTATAAAATAATTGCAAATAATTGTTGATATGTGTTTTCAACTTTGTTTTGCGGCGACGGGCTGAAAAGCGAGATTTATTTAAGGTACAGTTAGCCAGGCAGTCTTTGGCAGGGGCCAGCGACGAAAACGGGATCTAGGATCAAGTGTGCCGGTCCACCGGACGATGGAGAGTCACGAGACAGCGCAAGTGTCGGTAGACGCATCGACTGGAGGTGGACAGGACCTGCTGAAAATGAAGATTCTCCAGAGGTGAATTATGGTGGGGAACTTAGTGAAGATGCCGGAGCGATTGTAAATGATGTCAGCGAAGTTTTCATGGTTGACGCTACATCACAAGAGTTTTTAGCAGAATTCGTTGCTGAAAACTATGGTGAGATTCAGCCTAATGCAGATGTGTCACCATTCACAATCGCTCCGCCAGAAGACTCGAGGGTTCGCGACGGTTATGGTGAGGGAAAACCAATGACAGGTGATGAAGTGGATATTGGGGTCGGTGATGAAGAAAGTGACAATGTTGTGTACGGTGATTTCCCCGCTGAGGTTGGTGGTGAAGGACATCAATGGGGAAAATTGTGTTATTTTAGGACCGATGATAGGTGGTGAAGCGGACATTGGGATCGATGTTTTTGACAGGGAATGGGACATTCTGATGGGGCAATTCAGTGACTTGTCATCCTGTGTAATACTAGTGTGTGACGTTTCATCCCCCGCTAACATTCGTAGCGGAGGACACTTGGCCAACGTCAGTGGGGAATTTAGTGACAGTGTTGGGAACGATGATTTTCCCGTTGAGGTTGGTGTTGAAGGACAGTTAGCCAGCATAAGTGGGGAAGATAGTGCGGACAATAATCCCCAGGTTGGCGGTGACAGTGCAGGAGGTGATAGTGACTTTTTTTTCGAACGATGATTTTTTCAACGGGGTGGAATGGACACAAATCGAGGACACTTATAGACAACTCTCTTCGGATGAACATTTATATGACGCGATAGGGAAAGAGTGTGACGTTTACGAGAGTATATATACAAATAAATGTTTACTTGCGAATTGTGATATTGAGTACAATAATAATGTTACCTTATCCAACGAAAATGTTTTAGTCACCACGAATCCCCATCCTTGTTCGAAGGCTCTTCGTATCATGGGTAAACTTGTGGTTGGTGGAGCAGACGCCAAACCAAATGGATTTTCAAACTTAATACCACACATTTCGACAGATAAATCCACCTCGTCTATTTCAGTGTAAAATAGGGGCAGTTTCGGTTCGGAATCGCTTGGTAGTCCCTGAAAAAAAGGTAATAAGATACAACTGATTCTTTACAATAAGTGAAGATTAGAACCCGACATGGGTACTGATAAGTACAGTGGAGAACCTAAATCACCACAACACATCTTTTTAAAGACCTGACGATCGTTACATCAGAGGATGAAAAATTCTAGAATCATCCTCCGATGACGCTAACTTTGTTAGTGAAATGATCGTCAGGTATTTATGAAGATGTATTGTGGTGATTTGGGTTCTACAAGTATACTGATCGTATACTGTAAGATTAATCCAAACAGAGTTGGATAATATAAATAAAACAATATCATTAAATACAACTATAAAAGGTACTATTTCTAAACGTCAGTAATAAGTACACTTGGAGAAAACCCAAATCACCACAACACATATTTCAGAGACCTTACGATCGTTTCGTTGACCATGTCAACATCTTCAGAGGAAGAAAAATTCAAAAATTAAAACTACCAACTACCGTGTATTTATATCGCGTCTATGTAAACGAACTAGTCCGAAGTAAAATTGTCGTGGAAGACCGATCGTTTGTTTATTGTGTAGTGGAACTACGAGGTCGAAGACCTGCTTTAATCTTCTGCTCGACAAATGTATAAGCCCTTATCTACTATAAGGATAATAGGTTTAAAGGAACGGTACCGAGTTATTTAAGGAATCTGCACGTTCTCTTTCGATCTAGAAATTTAGTATGTGGATATTGGATCCAACCGACAGTAACATCTGGCACGTCAAACAACATCACCTCCGCTCATCTTTTTTAATTAGAAAACTAAACCCGGTTGTTTGGCTAAAAATGTTAACTCTACGTTAGGTTAGGTTAGGTTTGTATGTGAGTGGTCCATATCGGTCCCTCCACCGCGACCATAAGGTCTATTGTTAACTCTAACAAAGGATAAATAATTCAACTAAAATACTACATTAAAAATATATTTATATTGATTTTAATTCTTCGTGATAGTATTTATATTGACTTCATAGATAAGAAGAAAACGAACGGGTCTTTAAGTCGAGACAAGCGTAGAGATTAGTATATGTATAGACCGGCCAAGTTATTGACAGTAATTTATTATTCTACCAGACAAATTAGGAGTGTCAAATGCAAAGTGAAAATAAAGGGCTTAAAATTAAAGGTGCCGCACGATTCAGTGAAGTTTTGTTCTTAATCGACCTTAATATAAAAATACTTTCTAATGAATCAAGAATAGTTTGATGTCTAAGATTTTTGACAAGTTTCAAATTTTCTTTGTTAATGTGGTGATTATTATCCCATATATGTTATGTCACACACGATTTGTTCACTGTACCATATCGTAAATGTGCGAGATGTTCACAAAATCTGGTGGCTATTTTTCTCCTAGTTTGACCCACGTATTTAAGATTGCAATCTTTGCAACTAATCTCATAAATACCGGACATTTTATATTTCAGAATTGTTCTTCCTCTGAAGATGTTGACATGGTCAACGAAACAATCAAAGGTCTCTGAAATATGTTTTGTGGTGATTTGGATGTTCTCCAAGTGTACTTATTAGTGCTCATTACAGGTTCCTTCTGCACAGTATTCCTTTTTTTGTAACCCTACGCATTTCTGTTCGTTTGAACCACCTTCAAGGGGTTAATAATTTTCTGATTGAATTACAGAAACTACCTATGCTATATGAGAAATTGCCAAAGTTTGTATTTCATCTGTTGTCTTCAGTTTTACAGACAAAGGTAACATCCAAGGACGCAATATCAGTATCTACAGGCTTGAAGTAGCAAAAGGATAAATAGAAAACGACGCTCCTTCTAAAGCAGCAACATGGAGTCTGTGCACTTCTAAAAAAGAAAAGATTTCCCGGCATACAGTTTAGCAAAGTTGTTGACAAATGAGTTTAAAAACTTGCCCGTCAAACAAAAAAGTGTTTCAGTAACAAATTCTCTTGAATTTGTTAATAAAATTAAAGAGGTTAAACTAGTTGAAGGCGAGGTTTTGATTTCATTTGATCTAACCTCATTGTTTCGTAGCGTTCCTTAGAAGCAAACGTTAACGTATTGAGAAGAGTTGTTAAAAATGAATAACATAAATGAAAAGGTCTGCAAGGAATATTTAACTTTAAGAAACCTTTGTATTAAACAAAATTTCTTCCAGTTCAACAATGAGCATGTTGAACAAAGCCAAAGCACGACAATGGGCAACCACTATCGTCATTTATTGCAGGCCTTTTCATGAGTAGATTTGAAAAAGATCTTGAAAGTGAAAGTGAGTATTTTCCTAGAGTGTGCTTTCGTTATTTGGATCATATTTTCGCAGTGTTTAACACAAACACTTGCAGAATAGAATATTTTATTGTCAAGTCAACTCTGCCCCCACCACTTATTTTAAGAGGTATGCCAAAATGTCAAATAAATAATTTTTAGAGTTTTAATAGGAGAGTCCAAAACCGTTTTACGTGACTCACCTTCTTAATCATTTTTGGAGAAAATTTGATTTCTTAATTTTGAATTAAAAATACACCATCCAGCGGTAACATTTGATAGTGGAAAATAATTTAAGTATACTTCTATCGGTCACGTTTATCTCCCAGTAAAGAGTTTAAAGAATGCCTGTTGATTTTAAGGAGCTGCAAAACGCTATTTCTCTTACAACCTAGGTATTGAACTAAGTGAAGTTTGGAACCTGTGATGAGCACTGTTAAGTAGACATGGAGAATCCGAAACACCACAACACACCTACGATGGTTTCACTAACAAAATTTGGGTCATCAAAGGATGAAAAATTCTAGAATTTAGAATATCAGGTGTTTAAAAGATGTGTTGTAGGGATTTGAATTGTCCAAGTATATTTATAAGTAGGTATTGAAAGTAATGTTTAACCGAATCATCCAAAAGTTCTAAATGCGTACCTCTAAAGCACAATGAATATGCCAGGCTGCTATTTTTCCATCATTAACAGATTCTACGGTGGTTTCTGCCAGGCCTCCAATATCTCCTCCACTCCAAACTATTGGATGTGATGTCTGCATTGTACTGACGTCTATTTCAGGTGTGTTGTTCCTTGTCAACTTTAGCGGTTTTAGTGCACCAATTACTAGAAAATAAAATAACGATAATAAGCTAGAGCTATATACTATATATATATATATATATATATATATATATATATATATATATATATATATATATATATATATATATTTGCTGTATAAAATACACGAAATTTACAATACATTTTTTCACTAAATAAACAAACAGCAAAAAATAAATACTCGCAGGAGTCGAAACTCGTATGCGAGACATGGAAAAGAAATATATGACCATGGATCACAGTGTACAATTCTAAATTAAAAACAACAATGCAAAAACGTAACACTCCAATACACAGAAGTCTTAACTGTAAACACACAAATATATACGGTATATAAAAAAACAAAAATAAAATCTCATAGCACAAAATATAAGTAACAGGTACGGGTCGAAATCTTAAAATCCATAAAATACACATATAAATTAAACAAAACAAGAAAAACTGCCTATCAGATATAGCTCACACATAGGTGCCACACAGGTAGATAGAAAGCGCAGCAATATTACAAACTACGACTAACTCAACAACAAAAAATGTCTTGATTGATTTAAGACAATTTTTTTAATCCTCTTTTAAATCTTGTGAAATTGACAGCATTAGCAAACTCAGATGGTATGTAATTATAACATCGCGGTGCCAGATAATTAAGGCTTCTTTGACCAACTGTCTTGGTAACGAAGGGATTTCTAAACACGAGATTCCAGCAATTGTTCTCAAAAAATGCGCAGCAGAACTTGCTCCTGCCCTGACTCGTCTGTTTCAGACATCTTACAATAGAGGCATATTCTCGAGTAACTGGAAAACTGCTCGAGTACAACCCGTCCCCAAGAAAGGATCCAAAGCGCTTCCTAGCAACTACAGGCCTATTTCTCTCCTTTCAGTCGTCTCTAAAGTAATGGAAAAGTATATAAACACCAAACTACTAAAATTTTTTGAAAAACGCAGTGTAATCCACGACAAGGAGTAAGGATTTCGTCAGCGCAGATCAACTGCCGACCTCCTTTCCTTTATCACCCATTCTTGGAACAAGTCTATGGAACTATACAGTGAATCCTAGATTGTCGCTCTAGACATATCCAAAGTTCTGGTACGCAGCGCTGCTTAATAAACTTCCGGCCTATGGCCTACCACCAAAACTCTTTACCTGGACAGCAAATTTCCTCTCCAACTGGAGAATTTCTGTTGTCGTGGATGGCCATTCCTCTAAACGGTATCCAATTAATGCAGGAGTCCCTCAAGGTTCCGCTTTAGCCCCTACTTTGTTTCTTCTCCACATCAATGACCTCGTCTTTAGCACATCCAACCCAGTTCACAGTTACGCGAACGACACACCCTCCACTCAAATATACAATATTCTAGACCTGTCTTTTTAGCCCAATTAGATGAGGATCGCAGACTGATGGAGGGTTCTGTCTCTGTGGATCTCCAAAAAATATTAGACTGGGGAAGTAGAAATCTTGTACAATTCAACTCCACCAAATCTCAGTCTTACTTTCTATTTCATAAGAGATACAACAGCTCTAGGCCTATCACAATGAAGAACCAAGTTATTCAAAGTAATGAGTTCTTTTCACTTGCTGGAATTTCTGTAGATCTAAATCTCAATTAGCACCAACATGTCGCATCAGTTGCAGAAGCGGCTGCTAAGAAATTAGGTTTCGTCTTCCCGGCTCGCAAATACTTGTCACCAGCTAATCTCTATACCTTATATACTTCGAAAATAAGGCCAAGCTTCGAATACTGCTCCCATATCTGGGGTGCCGCTGCCGCTTTTATACTCGCTATCCTGGACTCCGTTCAGAAGAGAGCTCTACGTCTCATCGGTGACCCTACCTTCACCCAAAGGCTGCCATCCCTTGCCCAACGATGTGCCGTTGGTGAGCTCTATCTCTTTTATAGATATCTGCACGGGCACTGCTCAGAGGAGCTTTCTTCTATAGTTCCTCCACCTGCTGCCCCCAACAGATCTACCAGGGGAACAGAGCGAATGCACGCTTTTACTGTACAGGTCACTAGACATAGAACATTTTGTTATGCCCGCTCTTTTGTCCCAAGGACTTCTAAGTTGTGGGATTCCTTGCCGGCACATGTTTTTCCTTCTCCTCAGAACCTCCAAACCTTCAAGTCCAGAATTAACAAGTTGCCTCTTTCCTCCCTGTCGACACCCACGGTACGATAGTATTTAGGCTGTGAGCCCTCGTGGTGTGTTGTTGAAATAAAATTAAAAAACCTTGCCTCTGTTCCGTGTATCATAACTGTGTTCTACCAGTGATATAGCTGACTTATTTTTAAACTGTCTAAGATCGACAATAAAGTAGAACAATTGCCTTAGGTCCAATAATCCAGCTTCCTTGTAAAGAAGGGCACTTGGATACATATGGTGCTTGTTGAGAATAATTTGCAAAAACCGCTTTTGTACTATTTCTAGTTTTGTAAGATATATTCTTGGCACATATCTTCATTTTGTTAAGACCGCGGACAAGTTCGTGAATCAGCTACAACGAACATTTTTTTCGCCCAAAAATATAGGAAAATATTTTTGAAAACGCTATATTTTTGAAAGTATTGGAGTAACTTATTTGCAACTTTACATGTATCTATAAATAGCGTAGTTATACCTCTCTTGTAAATTTGAAGTAATTTGGTTCACAAAATTAGGAGCTTTTCCCATATTAAAAATAAAATCTGAAAGACATGAACTGAAACCACTTAAGTGATAAAAATCCAATGCCTGACAAAGACGGACTAGTTAGCTGCCATGCGTAGGTTGATGATTGATATATGCCACAGGACCGAATAATATGGGTAAAACATATTACCCTGACTAGCGATCGGCCAATCTCGGTCACGAAAATCCCGAACACTCGATCACCGTTGTCAATAAGGTAGAGATGAGAAATTCGGATCTTTTCGAAGAGTCGGATCTCCGGCTCCAAATCTTTTTGAAGATCCGGATCCTTGAACCGGTTCTTGAATCCGAATGAATCTCTGTCTCGCGTGATTCTGATTTGATACATACTGCATGCAGTAAGATCGACCAAAACAAAAGAGGTGATCAAGAGCGAGAACCTATTATACGGATTGCAATATATATCCAAGATTATATGAATGTGTTAAAAAAGATTATATCTTATGGCCACTTCAGTGAGATGTGGAAGAATTTTTAGTAAAAGTGGTCAAATTGTAACGGAAAAAAGAACTCCATTGAGAAATAAAAAAATAAATGAATATATATGTTTACATGCTAATATGTAGTAAATGTTTCATAAAAATTGAATGTATAATTATATTTTTATTGTTGCTATTACCTACTATTGGATAAATAAGTAATTTATACAATATATAGGTACAATAAAAATAGATTCTACAAACGATATAATTAATATATACCCAATAAAAAAATTAAGAAACCTTGAATAATCTAAATACTTAAATTGCAACACGCAGGCTGAGCGTTCTAAGTTGGATTCTGAATGTTTCAGTGTTCGGATCTTGGACCGTGTTATTTAGGTGTGCCTTATTCAACCCGACCTTTTGAGTCATCTTTCGTTGCTCACAGCGCCGTGATCCGAGAGCCGAGAACGAGAACCTAACAGCGAATCAGCAGGATCAGGTATAACATACGTCAGAGTGCCGGAGTCAGAGTCAGAGTCAATACCGGTCGGTTCGTTGCTTCACGCCTCACGACTCAGGGCAGATCAAACTCGGATTCAGCGTAATTCATAATTTTAAGAGTCTGTTCATTCCGATCTTTTTAAAGATCCGAATCTTTGAAATGGTTCAGATCTGACCTGGACATCTCTACAATAAGGTCAACACCATGCCACTGCCACAGCCATCGGCATAATAAGCAATTGCTTCTAATGCTGTGACCTTGGCGTTGCGCGAAAGTACAGATGAAATTAAAAATGATGTGATTGTAAA
The DNA here is from genome assembly GCA_964006375.1 of Tillus elongatus. Lineage (NCBI taxonomy): Eukaryota > Metazoa > Arthropoda > Insecta > Coleoptera > Cleridae > Tillus > Tillus elongatus. The sequence goes on along the minus strand of OZ023263.1, from coordinate 36,228,157 downwards.
AAGGAATGCTTTTTAAGTGGGAGATCCAATGTATTTTTAAAATACACTATATTTGTAGCTTGATGAACGACCCCAATTAAAGTTTAAGGCTGAAAATGTAACATGGAAAGATGAAGGTTTATGGAAGGGAATAATACCGTGTGAACAAACACTAGTTGCGCAGCTCGGCTGGCCGAGCGGTAAGCTCATAACTAAACTTGACGGCCAGTGTGTTCTATTCTGGCACGATCCACATTAACGTTTTGTTTTCTATCATCATTTTTTTAATATTTGGTAAAAACAATATTGTCCAATACCTTTGGACCAAGATATAATTTTTCTTTAAGACGCCTAGATAACTTTGTCATCTTTAAGTCTAGAAATATTTGCTACGATAAGGGACTTGCTGCGTCCCGGATTTTTTTTAGATCAAAAAGTGGTCAAGTTTTTATATCGTCACTTTATTTTGTGTGAATTTTAGGTCAATAGTGTATGAGTATATGATATACTCGGTATCTAAAATGCATCATTTGCAAGATAGTCGTCGTTTTTCTCATAATTTTATGTTGGCGTGAGATTTTTGTAGTTTGCAATGAAACAATTTCTATTATATTATAATATTTTAAGAGTTGTCAGTGACGATATATTTATTGTTGTGCTAACCAATTAACATAGTTATTTATTGTAAAAAGGACAAACGATTGTTTATAATCGTGCAGAAAAACGATATCATATATATTTTTTTATTATCTAATAATAGAAGCTTAGCTTTGGAGAGAATTTAGAAATGAGTATCTAGGAGGAGACTTCTGTAAAACTTGGCGAAATTTGATGAAATGCAGAAGCTACAATAAATGGAATAGAACTGCTGAAGACAAAATTTCATAATTGCAACGAAAAGATAACATCGCCTTTACGATGGTTATGATGATATTTTATATTTTAATTACTTATTGCTCTTTTGCAAAGCTAATTAAACCTTACTTTCATCATCTTCCAGTCCTGATCCGAAGGCAGAAATTAAGAAGTTTGCTTTTATTGTAGTAAGCTGATCTGGGTCAGATATCCAAGTTCCATCGGGTTGCTGCTCATTTCTGCTGAACATAACAGAAACAATTCGGTTATCCTTGACGTTGACCTTATGGGGAGTCAGAAAACTCATCAGTTCACATTTTTCTTCTATGGCTAGCGATACCTATAACAAAACATATTTTCATTAGATACTAACTACAGACTTGGAGGCCACTTCTCTGTTCACTATTGGTTTTCTTTTTTTGTAAATGAAGGACGTAGCCAGCGCGTAAGCTAACTGGAGCAAGCGGCTCTTCTGAATTCTAGATGTTCTTCGGCGTTTCTCTGACCGGTTTCGCTGCTGGACAGCATCATCAGACAGAAGAGAATTGATTTTATACGAAATCATGACAACTACAAATAAAGGTATGTTGCTACGTTATGATGTTTTGAACAATCAGCGCAACCGGTCACAGAAACGTTGAAGAATCTATAACATCTATAATTGAGAAGGGCCACTTGCTCCAGTTAGCTTACACGCTGGCTACGTTCTTCATTTGCAGAAAATAAAACCAATAAGCCAGAGAAGTAGTCTCCTAATATGTATTAAGTATGGGACAGTTTAACCAAGTAAGGGCAATAACAATAAATTAATCTTAATGAGATGGTAACCATAACAATACACAATTATTAAGTGAAATATATAAATGATTGTCATTGTCACTTATGTTATTTTATGAACCGCTTCGACAACTCTAGATAGATAGATAGATAATTTATTTTCGCCTTCTTGCCATAATACATGGATAAGCTCGTCACAATATATATAAACAATATAACATGAACATATGATACAGTATAATATAAAAACAATTATGCTATTTAGTTACAAAAAAAAACAAAGATAAATGTGCACAATGCGAAAAAACACAACGCTTAAAAACAGTGAGATACAAACATATGTATACACTTATATAGACTGCAATATAATAAAAATATACAAGTAAAATATTAAACGACAAAGCAATCAAGTACAAAAACATCAAAAAATTCCATTTCAATCGTCTGCCTCACAGAGCACGAAGCAAACTCATTGACCGCATAAAATGATGGCTCACTTAAATATTTTTTAAACCGTCTTTAAAGGTGCTTCTGTTTCCAGTGGATTTTACACTTTCCGGAAGCAAATTGTACAAAACACTACCCGCATACACAGGGGATTTCTTGTACACCATTCTTTGAAAATGGTTCAAATTAATGTGACTACAGTGCCTAGTGAATTATGAGTGATTGTCTGAATGTCTTGGCAACATATGTTTCTTGCTATAAATGAAACTCAGTACCTTATAAAGGTAAATTTCCGCAGTCATTGGCAGATAGGGCAGTATGGCATGAAACCATGACGTTCTAATATTTATTTTTTTAATTAAAAAAATTTGCTCCGCGTGAGACACAAACCTCTCATAACAACCAACGTTAGCCGGTTTGTCCACAAAGCCACGTCGGTTCTTCTTTATAAGTGCCATCTTCTCTTGAAGGTTAGCGATTTTTAGTTTTGAATTTTTCACTGCTATGTGAACAAGCCGTTTTGCGAGAATAGTGATAAATAAGTGGTTCCAAATCCGCTACCTACCACAATGCCTACGCGTCATTCCACACAAATGGCGGTTGGAGACTGGGTTACTAGGGGTCTAGATTGAAATGACGTGGCCCAAAATTCTATTTTAGGATTGGACTCCGTTATTGTCGCCAGAGGTTTTTCCAACGTAATGTTCTTTATGTGATCTTTTGCTTCTGTTGGTAAATATTTGAAGAATGGTTCACCTTAATAAGATCGAGGGTTGTATCGAATGAGTGATAAAGCAAGGAATTTTGTAGAACAGCAACCAATCAAATATAAGTCACACAATTCATCTATGTTTACCTCCAAAATCGTCACCTTCAAACTCACAAAACCCTTTTATTGTATCTCCAGCACTACAAATGTCTTGATACAGCACACAATATTAATGAAACTAAACTAAAGAAGATATTCGAAGTTACGTCCAGTTTCCTGCAGACACAAATGCACTCTTCGTCTAAAAGAGTTTCTAACATTTTGCAATATTGCTAAGAATCATGTCCTCTGCAGTGGTTGGTTGCACAGCACAAACAAGATCCTTAATATACGACCACAAAAAGAAATCACAAGATGTGAGGTCCGGAGACCGAGCTGGCCAGGGAACTGGTCCCCCGCGACCAATCCAGCGATTAGGAAAATTATTATTGAGCCCATCTCGGACACGTAACGTTGTGTGAGGTGGTGCGTCATCCTGTTGGAACCACATTCGTCGCAACGTTTCTATTGGCACGTTATCTAGAAATTCAGGCAAAATATTTTCTAAAAAATTAAAATACCTTTGGCCTATCAGAGTACCTTCATAAAAATATGGCCCAATGATGTAGTTTCCTAAACATCTTGCCCATGCGTTTACAGTCCATTGATGTTGATTGTCCACAGTATGTCTAAAATGGGGATTACTATCTGGATAGTAGTGAAGATTGTGTTGGTTTGGCTTACCGGTACTACTAAATGAACATTCATCACTGAAAAGTACATATTCAAAGAAATTGGGATCATTGTTCATCATTTCTACTGCCCACTCACAAAATTGCACCCTATTCCTGTAGTCTGCCTCTTGTAAGGCGTGCCTCCTTGAAACATGATGGGCATGGTAACGGTTCCTTTTCAAAGCCTTTCTCACTGACCAATCGCTTATGTTAAGTTGTCTTGACATTATTCTCTAACTGGTTTGTCGATTCTCACTCACAGTTAAAATTATACCTAATTGCGTTAGCTCATCGTTTTTTACGGACCCCTGGCATTATTGCAATATTTTACACTGCTTGTAGTGGAAAACGGGTGTTTAGCCTTTCGAATGACGTTCTGGTTGGCAATCGCCTGTCGGGAAAACGTTGGTGATAAATTCTGAATGCTATTAATGTATTACTATCACATTCGCCCAAAGCTAAGAGAATATCTTGTAATTCGGCTTCAGAATTATTTTTTATTATTTTCAGAATATTTTTTAAACTACAATTAACTGAATACTTTTTCACAGTGTCAAAATAGCGTCGCGGGTGAGTTTGTCAACTTTTAAATTTCTAAGCAAAGCACACTTTGTAAACAAGAGCAGGTAATATGTATAGTCTGTCGACGAAAAGTAAAGCAAAGTAGTCAACATGATTAAAGGGGAAAATCTTGATGTACAATGTTGTTTACAACAAAGGGCTACAACTAAGTAAAAGGTTGAATGTTCATTAAATGTGTTGGTATTCCTTCAAGAATGATAGATGTATACTTTTAACTGCATAGACTTTGCATAAAATTCGTAAAAAAATATAATGGATATTAGCTGTGCCTCTGATTTCATAATTTCCAAAATATGAGTGACTTATCAGCAAATCGATTAAATCAATTATTCAAAGTCCAACTAGTTAGCTTATACTGAGTCTTTCTTGGCTCCTACACACAAACAGTCGTGTAATTCATTCTAAATTTGTTGTTTCATCATATATCTCAAAATATTTTAAGTTTTTGTGTAGGTATGCACACATAGGATGAAAGGTAATGAGATTTCAAGTTCAACGATATAATAATATACAGGGTGTTTTATTTGAAAAAAAAATAGTTTTTGATTGCTGAGGTTGTCAGAGGTGGATGCCCTTTTGTGAACGCACTGTATATCTAGTCACGCTTTAGTGTACATTAGGATAATCACAATAGGATTGCGCACCTGCTTTGCTAAAATGATGGTCCTTCTCTATCACTCACCAAGATAGAAACTTGTAAAATAAAGACTGCAAAGGTCATTATTTAAAAAAAAAGAAATAACTCAAAAATGGATGGGTTTCCGCTCATACCACCGTATACATTCGACGTAGAATCACTCTAGGAATCCTAAAATATGAAAATATACAGGGTGTTTTATTTAAAATAACGAAGTTGGTGAGTGGCCAGCTCAAACGGAACAGCCTGTGTATTCGGAAATAATTTTAGGTTATGAAGTATATGCCGCTTAGTGATTTCCTGAAGTGAATTCTTTGATAATGCCTTTAGTTTAAGCACAGTCTAGCTTTACCAGCGAACTCTCTCACCCTGTATATATTATATAAATCCCAATCGTTTAATTTTTATAACTTAATAGAAAAAATAAGCGTATAAAAATAGATTATCTAAGCCGAATATCAATATTACCTCCTCGGGCACAGCACGTATATTACTAAAGCCTCTTCGGAAGACAACATAGACTTTTCTAGCTCCACATCTCAAAGCTGATGTTGCACAGTCAAATGCTGTATCTCCTGCACCCAAAACAATAACAGGACCACGTAACTTAGGGAGCGTGTCCACCTTGCTTCTGCAGCACATTCCAGGTTTACTGGCCGTAGATACTTTGGGTAGAAAGCTTTTCGAAGTGTAGAAACCCATATCTGGGGTTAGATTCTTAAACAGTGGATCTATCTTTGGTGTGGGGTGTCCAATTCCAATAAACACTGCTTTGGCACCACCTTTAAGAGCCCCCTCTATTGTTAAATCCTTAAGTGATAATGCACGACCAGTTACTATTTTCACTCCAAGGTCTTGAACTAGCCTTATTTCAAAATTCACCACGTCTATTGGTAGCCGATACTGGGGGATTTCTGAAGTGCTGGAAATTATAAAAAATTGGGTAGTCATGCAAAAATGTCTTTGAACTTTTACTTTTACCTTAAACCTCCGAGGTACTTTTGCTTTTCATAAATTGTAATGTTGTCGTATCCAAGCCTTCCTAAAAATGTAGCGCAAGATAAAGATGCAGGACCTGCACCAAACATCACAATTTTGGCATCTGGGTTTTTTGGCTTGGCAGTTTTGGGATCTCTGATTTGCTTTACATCCATCGTACTAAATATCTAAAAATACACACCTTAGTAAATACTTTAAACGATAAAATGGAAAATTACCTCTGTGGCAAATTGTTGGAGACCACCAATGTTGATAGGACCTTCTTCAGAAGCTTGCAAATTACAACCTCCAACACAGAGGTCACTTGTTGGACAGACCATACCACACGTGATGCCAAGAGGATTATCAGAAAATATGTGTTTAGCTGCTCCATAGTAATTCTAAAAGCAAATAGATGCGTAAAAATAAAATAGATAATTTATTGGTAGATAAATTTTATAACATATCTTCCAAAAAAATTTGAGACTAGTGACTGTATATGGTCAACGCGTCCATTTTTTTAATTACATGAAATCATCTAGTAATATTTAAGATATGAAAACAATATTAATCAAAATATAATAATAAAATAATTATCAAACCTGTGCGAAACTTTTGGGTATAGCAGAACTTATGGTTTGAAGTGAAAAGGGCTTTGTTTAGTGACTGTCAATATCATTAGATAATTAAATTTAAAAATTGGATGTTGCTAGTTCCCTAGTTTTGTGACATAGTGTATTAAAGTTCCATGCAGCTAGCTTTATTTAAATAAATTTAATTCCAATAAGGCTATAGCCTATTTTGTACCGTAGTAAAGTGAATGCGCCTTTTGGTACAAAAGATGCAATAGTAACAAAACAGGGTACAAATGATATTAACCAGTTCGCATAATGCAATTGTTAGTTACCTTATTTGCTATACAAGATATGAATGACTTGATATCCAGCTGTGTCGGACATGATTTTTGGCATGGTGCATCGGCGCACTTCAAGCATCTTGCGGCTTCCTTTAAAGCACCACGTTCACTTAGAGTTGTTGGTTTGATATCTGCAAAGTTATTCTCCAAAGTTGGGCATTCCTAAAAGAAGACAATGAAGTCAGCCTTTCCAGTTTTTAAATCAAAAAGTTAAAATATTATATTTGTTTATGGGTTCGAAAATGTTATAAAGCCATGTGTGTCGCGTTCTTGGGATGTATGAAAATTAAAAGATTTTACCTATTTATAGGTACTATACAGTTTGAAACAGCGAAATGGAATAAGCTCAGTATCGCAATTATTATTCATATTCATAAAACCTCCCGGAACACGTCGATTTTAGAGTAAAAAATTACATCCTGCAAAGTGAAAACTTAACCCCTACATTCAACCTCTTTCGAATGGCAGTTGCAACCCCCAAATTTTTAAATAGGAAATATGGGCTTGGGACACCTCATTTGAAAGAACTGTTCATTATCTATTCAAAAATGTTATGGTTTTCAAATTTGTTGCAAAACAACAGTAAACAAAAAAGAATAATGAGAAGAAATAAAATACCAATCAATCTTAATCTAGTAGACTCGGGGGTCAAAGGCAATGAAGAAGCTGACAGTTTCGCGAAGAGTGGTTCAGCAGAACCATTTATGGGATCAGAACCGGTTCTGGGCGTGACAAAGAGCACCGCCAGGGGAGCTATTAAGTCCTAGGTCAGAGACGAACACAAGGTGTACTGGGCAGACTGTCCAGGGCTCAGACATGGGATGTCAGTAATTGACGAACTTAGTTCAAAGAGAGCTGTGGAGCTGCTAAATATTAGCAGAGGACAGCTCAGAAACATAACAGGTCTCTTGAAGGGACACATGGCCGTCAAGAAACACCTGCATAAAATGGGGCGGTTCGAGGGAGACCTCGCATGCAGACTCTGCGGCGAGGAGGAGGAATCAGCCCAGCACATCTTGTGCGAGTGTAAATCTCTATACCGCAAAAGACAACTGAGCTACGGTCAGTCTGGACCGGAGACAGAGCGATATAAAACTTCACCCTGCCAATCGCTGTGCAGACTAGTTCAAGGCACACTGATTTTGGAATGGGTGAAGTAGAAAAAACTAAGGGCATGCACAATAAGCCAAAGGCTGCAGTGCTATTGGGGCGGCAAAGGCGCGAACGAGCCCAGAGGGGGGAAAATGTAGTAGATGTTCGAAATGCATGCCTTGAACGTCTTGGCGGTATCCTAATCGTAAACAAAAGTCTGCTAATGTTAGTCAACATCTGAGGCGTGGCCGGCCTATTTACATCGTTATTCTTCTTCTTAAGTCAGTTACAATCCGTGGTTTAGTTTTGTATGCCATTTTTTCCTTAGGGCCCGTCCAGCCTTTCGCTTATTGTGCATGCCCTATGCCTTTTCTACTCTACCCATTCCAAGATCACTGTACCTTGAACTAGTCTGCACAGCAGCTGGGAGGGCGAGGTTTTATATTCCTCTGTCTGCGGTCTAGGCTGTCCGTAAATCAGTTGTCTTTTGCGGTCCAAAGCTTCACACTCTCACCAGATGTGCTGTGCTGATTCCTCCCCCTGGCCGCAGAGTCTGCATCCCAGGTCCCCCTCGAACCGCTTTAATTTATGCAGGTGTTTCTTGACGGTCATGTATCCCGTCAAGATTTCTGTTATGTTCCTGTGCTGTCTTATGCTAAGATTTAACAATTCCACAGCTCACTTTGAACTGGGTTCCCCAATTACTGACTAACCATGTCTGAGCTCTGGGCGGTCTGCCCAGTACGCCTTATGTTGGTTTCTGACCAACATACTTAATGGATCCCCTGGCAGTTCTCTTTGTCACGCCCAGGACTGGTTCTGGTCTCATAAATGGTTCTGATGATCCTCTACTCGCGAGGCTGTTAGCCTTTTCATTGCCTTTGACCTTTGAGCGGCCCGGGCACTCAAATAAGGGTAACCTCATTCTGCCCAGCCAGGTCACTCATCTCGTCTTGGCATTCACTAACCAGCCAGGAGTTTACCCGTGTGCTGCTTAGAGCCTTAAGGGATGTCTGGCTATCTGTAGCTATGCAGAGCCACTTGTTGGTGTAGTCCTTCCTCTTGTTCTCCCGTACGCAGTGCACGAGGTGGCGTCACGTGCTTCGTGTCTTATATCTGACTTAGTGTTGGAAGGCTGGATACCATAGCCGTATTACTTTATAGGTGTATTTTCGCTGCAATTAGTATGCCGTACTGACGAGCTCTAATTAGAGCGAAACCGGTCTACGGTTCTAATTATGGTGAGAATGCATCTAGCCTTACATTATAGGACCAGAACAATATTATTATTTTGTGTTTTGTACATTTATAAAGGCGTCGTTTTGTTTTAAGTTTTTTTATACATTTTATTATTTATAGCATCTACAAAACTGGAAACAGTTTCGGAGCTTGCTTTGAAAATCTATGTAGCATGCACCTTAATTTTAAAAACATTCGTTTGAAAATACGCACTATAATAAACTGTTTACTAGGAAGTATGAAAATGATGAAATAAGGTAATAATGGGCTACACAGTAAAAAGCGTATCAGTTGGTCAAAGCGTGAATAACATGCTTCTACCTAAAAAGCATACAATTTGGTGTTTTTAATAAGAAAAACGCTCAGTTGATTGGCATAAAATCAATAATATGGTTGAATGATTATAAGATAGAAAATAATAAATATTAGCTAACACAGTGTTGACCTTAGAGCGTTATCTAGAGGATTATGTTATTAGATGAATAAATGGGAAAATATACTGACTTTCCAACAAGCCTGAACACCTAATAAGAGTCGACCAATTGTAATGAAATTTTCTATACTACTCTGTTTTGCATTTGATAAGAAATGAAAAGAAAATCTCTGGACGCAGCAAGTGCGTTATGGTAGCGAATTTTCTTTAAAATATTTTTAATAGCAAATGTCTTTCTTTCATGAAAGCAGGCATCAAACTTGGTTGCCTATATAGTAGAAACAATGTACCATATTTCATCGAAATAAATTTATTGTTTGAAAATATATAAACATTTTTCAAAAGTCTGGATGCAGCAAATGTGTAATGGAAGTGAATTTCCATAAAAATGTTTTTAATAGCAAATGCGAGCAGGCAACAATCTGATTATCGGTATAGCCTATGTAGTATAAACAATGTACTATGTTTTATCAAAATTACTTATGGTTTGAAAATATACAAAAACTGCTTGAAAGCTGTCTATTTAAAGCCATATCCCCATTCAGGTTTCTGAAAAAAGTTTTTTGAAAAGCGTTCCGGAGCTAAACTGCAAATTTACCGAAAATTCGCTACCAAAACACACTTACTGCGTCGAGATTTTTTTCTTACAAATGCATCATATTTCGATAAAAAACATGCAAAAATGCATTAACGAATTTGTTCTGCGAAAATTAGCTAAAAAAAATTATACACCCCTACTCACTCCTGGTCCCGTAACTTCCTTGGGGAGTGTGAACAAGAAAATTTTCTTGGGGTTTGTGGATCCAAGGGGGATCCTAGGCAGCTTTCTGAATACAGTTTTTTGAAAAGTGTTCGGGAGCTAAACTGCAAATGGTCCCGTAACTTCCTTGGGGGGTGTGAACAAGACATTTTTATTGGGGTTTGTGGATCCAGGGGGGAGGGCTAGGCAAGTTTCTGGAAACAGTTTTGTGAAAAGCGTTCAGGAGCTAAACTGCAAATTAACCGAAAATTCGCTACCAAAATGCACTTACTGCGTTCAGATTTTTTCTTACAAACGCATCATATTTCGATAAAAAATGCAAAAATGCATTAACGAATTTGTTCAACGAAAATTAGCTTAAAAACAATTATAGACCGTTAAACCATAAACTTCACTAAACCTACAAATAAATATCCAAAAAGGCACCAACTTGACTAAACTGACAGCCAAAGCATCAAAGAAAGGGTCTATTTGAAATGGATATTTTGTAGATATTTTAGTAAAATAAAGGGCAATGACGGTTGAATCTGAAACTTAAGGGTTGGCAGAACACTCTTCTTGCAACAATTTCTTTTCACAATCGGTATTTGTTTCACGTTCTTTGCTTAAACATTGCCAATTTTGACGTTTAAAATTGAGAGTTTGACGTTTTGAGGAAAACTCCAAAATTTGTCTCTTTAACTGCCCATAACTTCTTTGTCTTTAAAGACTAAATTTTGGTACAGAGTTGACTCTTTATAATACAAACACGCGTATCAAATTTGGTTGCCCTTACTTTATTATTTCCGGAGATATGAATTTTTTTACAAGGAAAACACAAAATTTTCCGGGAAAACCTGGTGCGATTTTCCTGGCTAACGAACTTATCCAAGCCACTTGCAAAAGGAAGGTACGCACCAAATTTGATCACGATTGGTTCATTATTTTTTGAGTTAATTTTGAATTTTCATCTCAAAAAATAAAAAGCTATGATAACCAAATTTGGTAGGTAGGTTTACGATATAAAAAGTCACCTATACACCAAAATTTAGATTTCTATGTTACAAGAAAAAAAAGTTATTATAAAATATTTTGTGCCAGATCGTTTCTATGAAAATTCACTACCATAACGCACTTGCTGTGTCCAGGCTATTTTTAATTTCCTTTCAGCAAAAAATTACGCCTTTAAATTTGCGTTTTCTTCAGTTTGAAGCAATATTTCGTATGGATTTGTGCTCAGTTTATTAAGTCATTGAGTCATTACGCCTAGCCACCGTTTAGAAAACAATTACAATGAATTAAGTGAATTCGAAAGGGGACGCATTGTTGGTATGCAGGAAGCCCGTTTTATAGACACATTTCTGACCGCATATGACGCAGTGAGTCAAGAGTATTACATTGTTGGTCCAGGTGGTCTGAAGAAGGAATCCCTAACCATCATCGTGGATCCGGACGACTTCGAGCAACTTCAGCACGGGAAAAGCATCATTTGAGGATTGCGGCTTTACAAAACAGAGTTTCCACAACAAGGTCGATTAGAAATTGTTGGCTCGGAGTTTTACAAGCGTCTCTGTGACAACGATATATCGCAGAATACGCGTTTTTGGGTTTCGTCTATACACCATTGTTATCTCTCCCATTGACATATAGACGTCATGCTGCTTGGCTTGAGTGGTGTAAGGGCAGATTAAATTAAGATGGTTAATGGAATCGTGTTGTATTATCTGATGAGTTCCGATTATCTCTTTGGGTCCACGATGGTCGCAAAAAGTAAGACGTTTGTATGGAGAACGCAGAAATTTAGAATTTGCTGAGGAACGGCATACGCCCCTTGCCGAGGGGTGAGAGTATGGATTGCGATATCATACGGTAACGGGTCACCTTTAGTTTTATTGACAGAAATTTGAATGAATACGGTAACAGGTCACCTTTAGTTTTATTGACAGAAATTTGAATGAATATGATTACATACGAAACGTACTGCAGCATGTTGCACTGCCATACCTACAAGGGTTAATTCAACCCTTTTTCCAACAAGACAACGCATATCGTCATGCAGGAAGGGTTGCTACAAGGTTCTTACAAGGAAATAACGAAACCCTGCTTCCCTGGCCTTCTCTGTCTCCAGCCTTGTCACCAGTGGAAGATGTGTGGGATATAATTGGCAGTCGACTGGTCATTCTATTACTCCTCTTCGCCCAATTGATCTCGCAGAAAATGTATGGTCCAGATACCGAAAAGCAACGGTCTAGTGTAAGAGAGCCAGTCTTGATGAAATATTAATTCGTTTTCATTGTAACGGTCACTTTCTTTACATATTTCAGTTAACACTAGATTAGCGACATCTTTCAATAGCTGTAAATATATTTGTTCGGGAAGATGGATTGGGCGAAGAGGATTAATATAATCGCCTGCAAGGTCGCCAGATTTAAATCCTTTAGACTTTTTTTGTGGTGCGGGCGCTTAAAAAATAACATTTACACCACACTGCCAGAATCCGTAAGTAATTTACGCCAACGTATGATTGCCGAATATCAACAAATTTCACCCGAAATGCTTCGCAATGGTCAAAACCGCTTTAAACAAATGTTATATTACTGCATGGAGGCTGGAGGTTAACATTGTGAAAATTTAATACTTAAGTATACTGTTAGGGTAATTAAAAACAATGTAATACACTTATATGTTTTGTTTGGCAGGCAACACTTTGAAATGCGTTTTCTCAAAAGCTACCTAACCGATTTTCAAGAACTGACACTTTTCAAAAAAATAATTTGATTCGCTTTAAAATGAGGTGTCACTCAATACACCTTTACGTTTAAAATTTCGGGCTTAAAACTCACCGTTTACTAGAGGGATAAATTGACAGGGTTGAAAATATCGCCAAAACGTTTTGCCCTCAAAATAAAAATTAAGGTGTGCGAGCGATTTTTTAAATGACAGTTGTCTGTCGTTTTCGCTTCGCCAGTCTGTATATAATCAGTTTTGATTGACAGTAACGCTGAGAAAAATTATGTCCCAAGAATTATTATTATGTAAACTTTTCACTCACTTCAATGCAGAAAAACATTTGTATTAAGTTTTTAAGTGATTTTCAATCTCTATTTGGGCACTTTTTGGGGTATTTTTAAATATTATTTGGCGACTTTTGCCATTTAAAAGTTGCCATCCCCGGTCCTATCCCACCTAATTTTTATTACTTTAGCCCTCCTTCGTTTCTTCAGTTTAAAAA